>CAUYQU010029332.1:0-19048 GCA_963574635.1 Cheracebus regulus
ATGCTCACAGCCCCCCATCCCTAATGCTCACAGCCCCCCATCCCTCATGCTCACGGCCCCCCACACCTAGTGTGGACAGCTTCCCATGCCTAGTGTGGATGGCTTAACAGGACGCTCCACAGATCTCCATGGGAAGTACAAGACCCTTCCCCCAGTGCCCGCTCCACCCTCCGAGGGCCAGGACCAGTGGGCTTCTGCGTCCACCCCACCCTTCCATCTGCCCTTCCTCCTCCAGGTCCCCACCAAAGCCGGGAGGGGGAGAGGCAGGGGGAACTGCCCATAGAGGCTCCTGAGTGGGACCCAACCAAGCACCCACCCAGAGGCAGGAGTGGGGGGTCCCGAGAGGCCAGCTGTCCACAGGGAATTCAAGATGCCCCCTGCACTGGCTCAGCGCCGCCCTCATCCCACTCAGCCTGGCCGGACAGACAAGGGCCTGGGCCAGGAGGCAGAAGCAGAGGGTGCCGGGGCACAGACCTGCGAGGGTCGTGGGGGTGAAGGACCTCAGGTTGGAAAGACCCCAGTGAGTGAGGAGCCCGTATCCCCATCCTCCCTAGCCCTCGCCACCATCACCCCCACCCATGCCCAGCCCAGACATCCCCTGAGAAGGCAGACTGGGGAGACAGGGAGAGGACAGTCAGGGCGAAGGGGGCCAGGGCTGTGCTGGGGCCGGGCCGCCCTCGCCCTGTCCCTTATGTCCGTGCCTCTCTCCAGCCTGTCCCTCCAGACCCGGCCTGCCCACTCCCGCCACCCCTCCCTGGCATCCCACAGCTGGGACCACAGCTGGGTCCCTGCAGAGCACTCACCCCAGCACCCAGAGCAGCCAAACCCTCCCCTTGGCCACAGGGGCCTTCCCAGCCTCTGAGGCCTCCCCTGCAAGTACCTCTCCACGCCCACGCCCACGGAGGGGTGAATGTGTGAAGGCCACACATCATGAACGAATGAGTGAAGGCCCCACTGAATGAATGAATGAATGAGTTTAGGCCTCATAGGGTGAATGAATGAGTGAAGGCCCCACAGAATGAATGAATGAGTGAAGGCCCCACAGGGTCAATGAATAAGTGAAGTCCCTGTCATTTGAATAAATGAGTGAAAGCCCCATATGGTGAATGAATGAGTGAAGGCCCCACAGAATGAATGAATGAATGAGTGAAGGCCCCACAGGGTGAATGAATGAGTGAAGGCCCTGTCATTTGAATAAATGAGTGAAGGTGCCCCTGCAGGCTGCCCAGGCCTGGTGAGGCTCACAAAACCCCATCTGCACCGCCTGGTCTTTGTCCAGCAGAGCCCGAGCAGAGTCTCCTCTGTCTGCCCTGACCCTGGGACCCCCTCTCCCCAAGATCCACGGGAGGAGTCCACATACGGCCCAGAGCTGCTGGGAGGCGCACCCGACTGCTCTGTGGCTGCGCCCTGTGTCGGCCACCACCACGGGTCCCACAGCTGAAGCTCTGTTTCCTTCCTCCCAGAAAGTCTCAGCTCGGAGCCCCATCCGGGCTCACTCAAGGTGGGAATGGCCCCGGGCCCACAGGGAGGAGGAGCTGAGAGCCTTCTTGGTGGTGGGAGGGACAGCTTGCCCTGTGGCAAGCTGTTCTGGGGGCCTTTTCTGACCAGCTCTGAGCATTCTCTGGGACCAAGACCCCCGGAGCAGTGAGGCCTGGGGGGCTCTGTGGGTCACCCACACACAGGACAGCCCGGAAGCCAGAGACAGCCATGGTCAGAGACCAGAGGCCCCAAGAGGGATGGCAACCTCCCCTTGCCCAACCTGGCCTGAGGCTGGGCAGCCCACGGTGCTTCCAGAGGCGGAGAGGGGCACACGGAAGCACCTGGACCTGACCCCAAAAGGACTCAGGTGCTTGTGGGCTGGAAGACGTGGGGGGACAGGACTGGGCAGCGCAGAGGACCACATCCGCACCTGCCGCCACACACGCCCAACCCCCTGCCCCCGCAGTGACCGCGGCCCAGGCCATTACACCCACCATGGGGGACCTGCTGTTTCAGCTTCCTCCCTGCGGCGTTCACTCCCCAAAACCCAGCTCTGGCAACCACTGGTGCTTCCGAGGGCTTAAGGGGAATTGTGGAATGAAAGTGACGGGAATTTCTCAGCTTTGGAGAAAGTCCTTGGCTGTCTGTTGGAAAGCCTAAAGGCGGCAGGGCACGGTGGCTCACGCCTGTAATCGCAGCACTTTGGGAGGCCAAGATGGGTGGATCACAAGTTCAACAGTTCGAGACCAACCTGGCCAACACAGTGAAACCCTGTCTCTACTGAAAACACAAAAAATGAGCTGGGCATGGTGGCGGGTGCCTGTAATTTCAGCTACTTAGGAGACTGAGGCAGAAGAACTGCTTGAACCCAGGAGGCGGGAGTTGCAGTGAGCCAAGATGGCACCATTGCACTCTAGCCTGGGAAACAAGAGTGAAACTCCATCTTGGGGGGAAATAAAGCCTAAAGGAAGCACAGGAGGCCGTCAGTCCGGAAGCCCACCCCAGAGCCCCCTTCTGGGATCTCACATTGTGCAGAGAGGTGGAAGGTTCCCTGTGCCCCTCCCCTACCTGCTACTCACCTGCCCCCCAGCCTCACACTCTGACAAGTTGGCCTGGAGAGTCAGGGGAGGGTCTTGTGTCAGGATGCTTTGGGTGCAGGTGCCCCTCCCCAGGGCAGTGAAGGGCGACCCACAGAAATGTGGTGGGACCGGCGTCCTGATGCTGTCACGGTGACATAGCCCAGAACATATTCCCCTCTATGGCTTCCCTAGAGACCCAGGCCCCATCCCTGCCCTCTGCCAGCTCCTCGTGGCCTGGAGGGATCACAGACTAAGGAGACAGCCAGGGCCCCCACCCAGGGAGCTCTACCACGGGAGCTAAAAAAAGAAAGATGGAGAAGAAGGAGGTGGAATCCTGGGAATATTATCATCATACTCTGTCCTGAAAGCAGATCTTAGGGCAAAAGTATTAAAGGGAATAGAGGATTCTATTTAGGTTGAAAGTGTAATTCACCCTATTGGCAAGCCAGGGACGTGAGTGTTCACCCAGACATTGGCCTCCAATGAGAGAAACCGTCTGCGATCCTTCTAACTGTACATGTACAAATGCTGCATGCACACGTCCGCCTACTCTGACTCCAACACTCATGCATCCCCCCGTGCCTGCAGGGAAGGCAGCCCCGGCATCTCAGATTAGGAATGAATGCGGGAGAGACCAGTGGTCCAGAATAGTGTACCAGGACTCTCCAGAGCAGCAGCCAATGGGATGTGTGAACGCCTATCTTCCTATGCACATGAGACAGATGGATCGCAAGGACCGGCTCACCTGATTACGGCACCTGAGAAGCCCCCAGGTCTGCAGTCAGCCTGTGGGAGACAGAGGGCGAGTGGGGTCAGTTGCAATCCAAGGCCAGGAGAAGACCCATGTCACAGCTCAGTCAAGCCAGAAAAGCTCACTCTTACTCGGCCTCTTTGTTCTATTCGGGTCTGCAATTGATTGGATGTGGTGCCCGCACTGGGGAGGGTGACCTGCTTTGCTCAGATGGCAAATACTGGTTAGTCTGTGAGGCTCCCCGAGGCCCAGCTGAAAGCAGACCGCTCCTCGGGCAGCCCCTACAGCCGCCCTGTGCAGCTGGGCACCTGAAACCTGGACTTGGCAGCAGTCAGCACTGGGGCCATCGACTCTAAGATCTCAGCACGTGGCTTAGGAACCAAGCCCAGGAAGTCTGAGTTGATTATTTCATGAGACCTTTCTCTTGCTGGGCTGGTAGGAAGCCTTTCTCTCCCGACCAACCCAGCAGCTCCCAGCCAGGCCCAGAGGGGAACTCCTGGCTCACGTGACACAGGCAGGTAGCACGGTGCTCTGTCGCTTCCTGTTCTTCAGGTTTCGTTTTACTGGCCTAAGAGGCTGGGAGGGTTGTTTTTGTTTTCTAAAATGCTTAAGGAGCAAAATCCCACACAATCTTGGAGGAAATTAAATTTAAAGACTAGATGCTAGGCTTGGCAGGGACCATGACGGGGGCCCCCACAGGGCCAGACGGACACATCCATTGAGACCACATCACAGTTATTAACCTTTTGCTCTGAAACATATGGAGAAAAGCTGCTAGAAATGCAGGGAGAATGTTCCTAAACCATGGTCACAGCAGGAGACTTCAACACATCTCGCTCAGTAATCGCCAGATCAAAGAATGAGTAAAGGAAAACAGAATATTAATAGAACAATTAGCCACCATAAATTACTAGATCTACAGGACTTTGCACTCAACAAAGAAAGAAAGTGCATTCCTTTCAAATAACAAACAAGCGAAAAAAAAGAGCATGTTCAAGAACCCCAAGAAAATCCCATTAGGTCCGTCCCTAAAGGAGAAATTGCACAGGCCACGTTTCTGATCATGGTGCAGTAAAACGTGGAGCTAACAACAGCTCATTTTCTTTAAAGTTCTCACCTCTCTCAGCTTAGATGTGGGATAGAGACCACATCTGACACATTTTCCACTTACAGGCTAGATGACTCTGCTTCCTCGTCAGCAGATGAGAACCAGAGTGTTACCTACACATCTCTGCATTCTGCAAGCTAAAGGCAGTGAAACACTTAATAAACACAGCACAGAGGCTGACACACAGACAGCACTCAGTGAATGTTAATAGCTGCCAGCACTAGTGTAAGACGAGACACACACTCTTCTGAATGATTCTGAGTTAGAGGAAATGAAACATCAAATTAGAAGCTCAACAAATTTGATAACAAGAGCATTACACATCAAAAACCATGGGATGCAGCCAAAGCCGCTCTCAAAGGATAAAGTATAGCCTTAAGTAATTCTAATAGTAGGTAATAAAGGATGAAAGTATGCTTTCATTTAAGAAGCTAGAAGAAGAAAGAAAACATGACTCAAAAGAAATGTAGGGGAGCCTGGTCCACATCCTGATTGCTCCCGCTCCATCTCCTCCCCAGCTGTAGTGACACCAGCCGTTATTGTATTGTTGGGCTGCATTATTGTATTGTAGGGAACACACTTTACTTCCAGACTTGAACAGAAACAGGCTTTACATGCTGGGAGTCAGCCCCAGGCCTCCACAGCCCAGGAAGTCACACTCTTCATTGCTCACTCACATGCAGGGCCTCCAGGAACTGGGGCAGAAACTTCTCAAGGTCAGGGACATCGGAGAGTCAGCCAACTTGGACCAGGCAGAGGGACCACCATGCCAAATCCAAAACCCAAGCTTCCTTCCACAGGCTCTTCAAACATCTTCCCGATCATCTTATTCTGAACATTTGTAAACACACAGCGAAGTTGAAAGACTTGTGTAGCAGACACCATCTACCTCCTTCTAGAGCCTTCCATGATGCATGTGTGGTCCTGGCTGTGCCCTGGCCGCTCACTCTCCCCACCAGGGTTGCGTCCCTCGGCCGTCTTATTTTTTAAATACATTTCACTTTATCTTTATTTTATTTTTTGAGACAGGGTGTCACTCTGTCCCCCAGGCTGGAGTGCAGTGGCGTGGTCTCGGCTCACTGCAGTGTCCACCTCCTGGGCTCCAGTGATCCTCCACCTCAGCCTCCCGAGTAGCTGGCCTGTGTTTACAGGCACCAACACCAACATACTGGCTAATTTTTGTATTTTTTGTAGAGACGGGGTTTTGCCATGTTGTCCAGGCTGGTCTCCAACTCCCAAGATCAAGTGATCTGCCTCCCTTGGCCGCCCAGAGTGCTAGGATTACAGGTGTGAGCCATCGTGCCCGGCCCTTAATAAATTTTAAAGTAAATTGCAGTCCACTCCCTCTGAGCCCTTCAGCAGGCAGAGGGACTAAAGTTCAATATTTGTTTATGATTCGCTTTTCCTTTTTTCTTTTTCTTTTCTTTTTTTTTTTTTTTTTTCTGTCACCCAGGCCGGAGTGCAGTGTGGTGCAATCGTGGTTCAACCTCCTGCCTCCGCCTCCCAAGTAACTGAGAGACTACAGGCACACACCACCACAACCCAGCTAATTTTTAAATGTTTTCTAGAGATGGTGTCTCTCTATGTTGCCCAGGCTGGTCTTGAACTCCTGGGCTCAAGTGATCCTCCTCCTCAGCCTCCCAAAGGGCTGAGATTGCAGGCATGAGCCTCTGCACCTGCCCCCCCTTTTTTTTTTTTTCCTGAGATGGAATCTCTGTCACCAGGCTGGAGTGCAACGGTGCGACTCGGCTCACTGCAACCTCCGCCTTCTGGGTTCAAGCGATTCTCCTGCCTCAGCCCCCCAAGTAGCTGGAACTACAGGCACCCGCCACCATGCCTGGCTAATTTTTTTTTTTTTTTTTTTTTTTTGGAGAGATGGAGTTTCTCTGTGGTGCCACTCCCTGTGCTTTTCTGTAGTGGAAATATGTGTCTAAATTGAAATGCCGCTGTTCATTCTTTACTTCGTAAGTCTCTTACGTGCCTTTAAATGTTTCTGCTGGATTCATTATTTTTACAATCATTAGCTCACAGTTTATCAAAACCACTGATTTGGATATAAATAACCTATGTTATACATTTTGATTAAAAATTGTTACACAGAAAAAGGAAGTTTTCATTGGGCTTTTTTCCATTTGCCTCCTGTTTTCATGGATGACCGTTACTAGGCCGAGGCGGGCGGATCACGAGGTCAAGAGATCGAGACCATCCTGGCCAACATGGTGAAACCCCGTGTGTACCCAAAATACAAAAATTAGCTGGGCGTCGTGGCGCGCGCCTGTAGTCCCAGCTACTCGGGAGGCCGAGGCGGGAGACTCGCCTGCAGCGGGTAGATGGAGGCTGCAGTGAGCCGAGATGGCGCCTCTGCATTGCAGCCTGGCGCCTGGAGACGGAATGACACTCTGTCTCAAAAAAAGAAGAAAAAAAAAAAAGGCACACGGTTCCGCGTGGAATGTCCTCCTGCCCGCGGGTTTTAGGGGCCAGCACTGAGCGACTCCGTTCACACTGTCCTCTGCGGGGACAGAGGATCGGCGCGGCGGTTCCGCAAGTCCGAGACGCGCTGCTGCGCGGGGGGCGGCGGCGCCACCAGCCCCCGGGTGGAGGGCGGCTTCCGGGGCGCCCGTCCGGGCCGGCCCGTGCTCCGGGGTCGCGTGAGGAGGCCGAGGGCCCGGGGAAGTCGAGGGTCTGGAGCCGCGTGGGCCCGCCCGCCCTGGCGCGTCCTCTCGGGCCTGCCGCCTTTGCGGCCCCCGCGGGACCGGGCCCCTCGGCTCGCCGTCTCCTTCCACCCGCTTCCCTCTCCCTGCGGCTCCCCGCCGCCAAAGACGGGGGAGGGCGATGCCGCCGCTCACCGCCAGAGGGCGCCGCGGCCCCAGACGGACGCGGAAGCAGGGCGCCCTGGGGGCTTCAAGCAGGTTGCCCTGAACCACCCAGCGCTTGCCCACCCTGCTTCAGGCCTCGGGGCTCCCCCGGCTGGCCAGGGCCCGCCCTGAAGCAGAGCTGCTGGGTCTGGGGACTGGTAGCATCAAGATGCCTTGAAGTCCTGGGCTGGTTTTCAGGCTCCCTGTAATCAGGACCCCCCACCCCTACAGGAGCCCGTCCAGAAGGTCCTGGCATGGCCGGGGTGTCGTGGACACCTGCCATCTTTCTGGAACGCTGCAGACACCTGCCTCCCACTCCAGTGCAGGGGGCCTGGGCACCTTCAAGGAATGGCTGGAAGTGGGTCCCAGCTCACACCTGGCCAGTCACACTCCGCCTGGGCCAGCAGAACCTGTGCAAGCCCCACACTGGGAAGGCAGGGCCAAGGGCAGCCCCGCCCACCTGCCAGCAACCCCCCACCCCTAGCACCTGCTGGGCTCAGTGGGGCGCACCTGGCCTCCCCACCCCTACCCACCTGTGACACACAAGGCCTCCACCAGGAAATCCAGAAAGAGGAGGGCACGCACAGGGTCTGTACTGGAGGCCTCCGCCACCAGTGAAGCCATCCGGCCTGTGGGCCACTCAGGGCGGGGCAGGACTCCCCATCTGGACGGCCCTCAGGCTGGCCTCCATGAGGTGAGGCGAGGCTGGGGTACAGAGCTGCGCCCCACAGCGATCACCTCCCTGGCCTCTGTCCATCACAGCCTAGCCCCTCCTGGAGCCACCTCACCTCCCTGGGCCTCCGTTTCCCTCTCTGCAGAACAGAAGTGTTAATGGCTCTGGCTGGGAAGGCTAAGCCGATCTGTCTTTGCAAAGTCCACATGTTGCCAGCAACTGGTCCATGCCCCGGCCCTCGCCTGTGCCAGTCGGGACACCAGCCAGCGCTGTGAGGAACATCACTGTGGGCCACCATCAGACCAGGCCAGCCCGGACCAACCCGCTCCAACCCCAGCTTGCAGCTCCCCTGGCATGGCTAGCTCCAGCCCTGGAGACACGGTGCCTTCCTCAGGTGTTGGCAGGACTCACCCCTGCCTTCCTGGCCTGGTGGCTCTAGCTGGCTGCGGGCCTGCATAGGAAAGGCTCAGTATGGACATCAGAGTGACTTGGGAGCTAGAGGGCTCCTGGGAGCTTCAGAAGCAGGAGGAGCTGGCATTGCCTGAGGCCCAGGGACCGACCTGGCACCTGAGTGGAGGTGACCAGAGGCAGAGCTCACCTCGGCAGGAGACAGAGTTTTGTGCAGGCTCAGAATTCAGGGAATGAGCTTTCCGTCTGTGCCCTAAAGATCTCCACTGATGGTCCCAGGCCCTGCCCATCCAAGGCCCTTCAGAGCATCAGGGAGACGGGTGCCTGCTGCTGCCCAGTGGAGACCCCTTCCCCCCCTGCCACCCCACCGCCACCTCCGGGAGTGCAGAGCTGGCCCGGTCCTCGGCTCTCTGCTCTAGCCAGCAGCCTGGTCTGCAGTGGCAACCCCATGCCAGCTGCTTCCCTGGACACACGCAGGGCAACACACGGCCCTGGAAGGAGCCAGCCAAGCCCTCCAGGACTCGGGCGGGGTGTGGAGCTTCTCCTGAGAATCCCGACCCCTGAGAATTCACGACAGAGAATCCAGGAGGCCCTGGGCAAGAGGTCCAGCTGCAGAGTCAGGTGAGGAGAGTGGATGGAGCAGGATCAGCAGGGTTCCCACCAGCCCTCCTGGGACAGGCCACTCACCACGAGCCCCTGGGGACAGACCGCAACCCGCCAGCTGGAGGCGGAAGGCCTGGGTCCCTGGCCATGCTTCTTCCTAGCCTTGCCCACAGGCGAGGAGGGCGTCCCTCCAGGGCCTTCGGAAAGCTTCCAGGAGAGCCGAGGCTCCAGGCTGCGGTCCCTCTCCCGGCCACCCGGCTGCACTAGGTCTCCGACTGCACTGATTTGTCATGGCCACAGACCCCAAACACAAAGAAGAAAGGAAGCTGCTGTCCAACCCCGTGTGCAGGACAGCAGGCCCCGGGCCAGGGGCAGGGTGCAGCCAGCGGGAGCCAGCCAGGGCCCATCACCTGGTAAGGGGAATCCTTTGAACCCTGGGCTCCGGATGCTTCCAGAAGAAGGGACGTGAGCCCCAGCCTCCTCCCAAGACAGGCAAGAAATGGGGCCTGGGCGCTGAGCTCCCAAAGGTGCTCAGGAGGGGCATGTAAGAGCGGGACCCCGGGGCACAGCTGCAGCCAGGCTTGGGAAGCGGGTGGGCAGCCAGGAGGGGTCACAGGGAAGGGAGAGAAGGTGCCAGAAGGGAAGAGCCAAGAGAAGGAGTCAGCATCCCCCCAGACAGTTGAAGGGATGCTCTGAAACCCCTCTTCCAAACTCACAGAACCTGAGGACAAAGTGGGGCAGCGTCTTGTCAATGAGGGTGGCCACGGGAAGGGCCCAGCAACCAGCGCCAGCTACAGGAGCAGAGTCTGCACCAAAAACTTCAAGTAGAATTGCCTGGACACCCTGGACACGGCTGGCCTGGGCTCCCTCTGACACGGGCACCTAGACAGGTGCTTGAGCACAGCCAGGCCTTCAGACCACAGCCGCCCCCGAAAGCATCTGACCACGTGAGAGACCCCGCCCCCGAGCTTCCCAAACGAGCCCCTCCCAAATGCCAGCTCCAGAACCCGTGAAATAATTGGTCGCTGTTTCAGCTTCAGAGCGGCTGGCCGTGCCGCGAGAGGTGACCAAACTGCTGGCCTGCGGACTCAACTCCCAGGGGCTCTGCTGTCCCGCCTGGAGACCGGCACCACGTGGCGCAGCGGTGACTCTGCAGCACCCTTGTGTGGGGCTCTGGGCCCTCCCACCCGCCCCGCCCCCGGCTGAGCCCGGGGCCACCTCTCTCCTGGTCGAGACGGTCCCAGCTGTCTCCCCTCGGGAGGCTGGGGCTGGCGGTTATGAACGTTTCCGCCTGGGCAGTCCTGGCTCCCTGCCAAGAGTGTGTCCACCCTCCCGCCATGGCTGCTCCCCATGTTGGCTCAGGAAGCCCCTGAGGAGGTCCACGGGGTCCCAAGGCCACCGATGCCCACCGATGCCCACCGCTGCTTTCAGCTTCCTCCTGCTCAGCAACCCCAGCTTGGAGGCCTCTTCCTGCCCAAGCCTTCCTTGTGTTCCAAGGGAACACGCTGCCCCAGGCTTTACTGTGGACCATGTCCCTGTGTCTCTGGCGGTGCAATCTCAGTGGCTCGTGTGTTTTACAGGGAGGTTGTGGAGAGCCAAGCCCGTGATCACTTCTCCATATTGAGAGGTTACGGCGTTTGGCCTTAGAACCACAGTCACCTGACACTCAAGACCTGGGAGCCAGGAACCCCGACCTGGGACGCACTGTTGCTTTTGCAAACAGAAAGATAAAAACCTGTAGGCTGACCCAGTTAACTCCTCAGACTATGTGTACATATAAAGTCAATGAACTTAAAAGACAGCTGTGAAGCCATGAAAACCCGTGGAAGAGCCCTAAATGCGTACTGCTGAGTGGAAGCAGCTAGTCTGCAGAGGCCAGACACTGTGTGAGTCCAACTCTAGGACACCCCAGAGAAGGGGAAATTAGGAGACAGTAAAGGACCCGTGATTGCCAGGGTTATCGGGGAGGGAGGGATGAATCAGCAGAGCCCAGAGGATGTTTAGGGTAGGGAGGGTAAACCGGTGCCGCCACAATGGAAACCAGAGTGGTGATTATTTCAAATAGTATTTCGAAAACTTAAAATAGAATTGCCACATCATCCAGCCATTTCACTTCTGGGTATTCTCACAAGAACTGAGTGCAAGGATTCGAAAGATATCTGCACACCCATGTCCACAGCAGCGTCCACAGCATCCGGAAGGTGGGAGCAGCCCGGGCACTCATGGATGGATGAACGCCATGTATCCAGGCTGGGCGCGGCAGATGGATGAACGCAGAGTATCCATGAATGCAGTGTATGCAGGCCGGGTGCGGCAGATGGATGGACGCGGTGTGTCCAAGCCGGGCATGGTGGATGGATGGACGCGATGTATCCAGGCCTCGCATGGCAGATGGATGGACGTGGTATGTCCAGGCCGGGCGCAGCAGATGGATGAATGCAGTGTATCCAGGCCTCGGGTGGCAGACAGATGGACGCCATGTGTCCAGCAGGGGTGCGGCGGATGGATGAAAGCCGTGTGTCCAGGACAGGACAGGCGTGGCGGATGGATGAAAGCCGTGTGTCCAGGCCAGGCGTGGCAGATGGATGAACGTGGTATATCCAGGCCAGGCGCGGTGGCTCATGCCTATAATCCCAACCCGTGGGAGGCCAAGGTGGGCGGATCACTTGAACTCAGGAGTGGAAGACCAGCCTGGCCAGCAGGTGAAAACCCATCACACAAAAAATACGAGAATTAGCTGGGCATGGTAGCCCCAGCTGCTCAGGAGGCTGACGTGGGAGGATTGCTTGAGCCCAGGGAGGCCGAGGCTGCAGTGAGCCACAGTGGGCGACTGAGTGAACCCGGTCTCCAAAAGAAAAAAGTGTCATGCCCATAAAGGGAATATTATCCAGCCTTAAAAACAAATCCTGACACAGGCTCCCACACAGGTAAGCCTTAAAGGCATTAAAGTGAAATCAGCAGACACGAAAGGGCAAATGCTGCCCAACTCCACGTGTCTGGCTCCCAGAGCAGTCAAAACCGAAGAGCCGGCAGCAGAATGGAAGGGGCCAGGGCTGGGGGAGGAGAGTGTGGGGAGTTGTGTTTAACGTCTCAGAGTTTCGGTCTGGGAAGGTGAAAAGGTTCTGGAGACTGGGTGCACAGCAGTGGGAATGTCCTTACCGCCGCTGACCTTGAGCTGTCCACCTGAACTTGGGACGATGCTGTGGGAACAAACCCTCGGATGTTTGGTCGGCAGTAGATCTGATGCAGATGAGGACGGAAGTGAGGAATCAGTAGGGGAGACTGAGACCACCCCCGACTGGCACAGACAGACAAGGAGGTGTTAAGGGGCTTCAGAAGAGGTTAAGACGTAAGACAGATGATGAAGAAGGTTGACTGAACTTCTGATCAAAATTCCAGAAAGGGCTGGGCACAGTGGCTCACACCTGTAATTCCAGCACTTTGGGAGGCCAAGGCAGGTGGATCATTTGAGGCCAGGAGTTCAAGACCAGCCTGGCCAACATGGTGAAAACCTGTCTCTACTAAAAATACAAAAATTAGCCAGGCATGATGGTAGGTGCCTGTAATCCCAGCTGCTCAGAAGGCTAAGGTGGGAGAATCACTTGAATCCAGGAGGTGGAGGTGGCAGTGAGTTTAGATCACACCACTGCACTCCAGCCTGGGTGACAGAGTGAGACTCTGTTTCAAAAACAAAGAAAAAAGAAAGAGAGAGAGAGAGAGAAAGAGAAAGAAAGAAGGAAGAAGGAAGGAAGGAAGGAAGGAAGGAAGGAAGGAAAAGAAAAGAGAAGAAAAGAAAAGGAATTCCAGGAGGTGGAAATAGATAAAACGGGGAAGTCCACTGGCTCCCTGGCATTATGGCTGAGAATTTTCCAGAACTGATAAAATACGGAAACTTCAGCCTCAAGAGTGCAGCACTCTCAAGCAGGAGGAATCAAAGCAGCGCACAGCGAGCTGTCCCTTGGTACACTCGGAAAGCTGAAGGAGAGCTGCTGGAGGCAGACCCCGCGAACGGCAGGTACAAAGGCAGATGGACGTCTCCGAAGTGCCAAGGCAGAGGCAGCAGCCGGACCGCACACCCCGCTCCACTCCCACTACGGGTGTGGGAGGAAAGGCCTCAGATCAGCAAAATGACTGCACCAGCACCCAGTTCCTTAGCAGAGGAGCCTCCACAGAATACAACTCAGCAGGAAGGGGCGCCTGGGCTGCCAGAAAGAGTGGGACAAACCTCACCAGGCGTGGGCTGTGTGCAGCTAAGCCCTGTTGAAATCGAAGGATAATAAAGGCAAGCTAGGCCTTCATATTGTGCAGTCCTAACGATCGGTGAGCCAGGAGGGGCGGGATCTGTCGGGAGGAGGATGGAGATGCCGGCTGTCTTTGTATTCTAAATATACTTGCTAAAATCCTGAGAGTGACTATTCCAGAACAGAAATAGAGCATAGAACTTCCACTTAACTCTCCAAGGAAAAAAAATAGAGTGTCAGATTGAACCGGAGCCATGGCGAGCACTCAGGCCGTAGGGGCTGCACGTGCAAAGGGCCTGGGGAAGGCGAGAAGAGGCGCATGCCTGGCGCTGGAGCCAGGGCAGCTGGAGGCAGAGAGGGTCCGAGACACGGCTGGAGGCAGAGAGGGGTCTGAGACGTGGTTGCAGGCAGTGGGATCACATGGGATGGGGCGTCAGGGCTGTGGTTCGGAACTTCATTCTAACAGCAGGAAAATGGCTGCATGTTTGTCACGTGCAGGGATGTGGGAGCCGTGGCCGGATTGCATGTGTGGCTGGCCAGCATCCTGCCAGCTCCCACGGGAGCAGACTGCTCTCAGGCCAGAGAGGAGGGACAGAGAGCAAACAGAACAATTTCAGCCCTGGACCTGGTGGTGGCAAGGGAGGTGGTGAGCAATGGAGGAAGGCAGGGAGATTTGGGACAAAGTGGTGGGGTGTCCCCTGGTAGGCAGAAGCAGATGGTGGGGCGGGCGGGCGAGTCACAGTTCTTTTGGCCTCTTCAGTGTGTTTCCGAGGACTTGCACGGGGAGGGCTGTGCGGTCGGGGGCTGATACTGCAGAGAGAGCTCAGGAGCGGGACCCGCCGGGCTCAGCGGTCTGCATAGATGAGATGGGGCGCGGCCCCTCTCCAGAGGGGAGAGGAGGCAAGTGCCAGGGAGAGGAGGCGGTGGCAGAGGCCAAGCTGGGGCAGCCAGGGAGGTGGGAGGGTGCTGTGGACTGAAGTGTGACCCCCTAACCCTTATGTCAAACCGCAACCCCCAGTGTGACCAACTTGGAAACAGGCTCTTTAGAGGGAAACTGACCTTTACGAGGTTGTAAGGGTGGGCCCTAATCAACAGGGCCATGGCCTTCCAGGAAGAGGAGCCCCGCGGGGTGGGCGCAGCAAGGCCGGGAGAAAGGTTTCACTGGAAACCAGCCCCGACACCACGGCACCTTGATCTCGGACTTCCAGGCTCCAGAGCTGTGAGGACATGTCTGTCGTCTCAGCCGCCCAGGCTGAGGTCTTCTGTTACGGTAACCTGGGCTCACTCATACAGAGGGGAACCGAGAGCATGCGGGGTGCTGGCACCCACAGCTGGCGCGTGTCAAGAAAGAGGAAGCAGAAACGTGTGCATGGCTGCTCCTCCAGAGCCTGCAGAAAACTGCGCAGACAGGGCACGGGCACAAACCCCTGTGAGCAGAGCAGTATCTCTGGGTGCGCACCCGCTTTGGAGAAGCGGCTGTCCCCACAGGACCCAGATGTTCCCTGCGAGAGCAGCGCCATCTCCCAGGCCTCCTGCGGCTGCCTGGGTCCCACGACGGCCACCAGCCCATCTCTTATCCCACAAGCCCTCCTAACCCTGCGTCTCCCGTCAACAGCCAGGGCTCTGTCCCCTCCCCTGGAACCTGGGCGGGCCTTTGGGTCTCTACTGACAGAGGACAGCAGACGTGAGCTAGATTAGGCTGGGTACAGTGGCTCACGCCTGCCATCCCAGCACTCTGTGGGGCCCAGGTGAGCTGATCATTTGAGCCTAGGAATTCAAGACCAGCCTGGGAAACACAGTGAGACACCCCTCTCCATTAAAAAAAAAAAAAATCATTTTAATTAGCCAGGTGTGATGACTCACAGCTGTAGTCCCAGCTACTCACACTTTTTTTTTTTTTTTTTTTTTTTTTAAATATGGGGTTTCACCATGATGGCCAGGCTGGTTTTGAACTCCTGACCTCAGGTGATCCACCCACCTCGGCCTCCCAAAGTGCTAGGATTACAGGCGTGAGCCACCATGCCCGGCCTACTCACACTTTTTACATAGCCCTGACGTAACCATCTCCATTACGACATTACGGATTTTCTTTCCACAGCTCTGGAGTCCACACACCTCCGTCTTGTTCTCCTGGGCGGCTGACTCTTGGGCCGCAGCCACCATGCTGTGTGAGCTAATGCCACATGAACAGAGATGAGATAGCCCTGCAGAGCCCTGCCCAGATTGCAGATTTGGGAGCAAAATGCATGATCTCTGGACTCAGATTTGAAGGTCATCTGTTACATAGCAACAAACACATGCATTTTGCCTGCAGCCCGTCAGCCCACGACAGAGCCTGGCCTCAGCTCTGCAGGTGGCCGACCCCATCCCTGCAGTCCTGGCGTCATGGGTAGGAGCACCAGTTTCTCTCTCAAAGGTGTCCTGGCTTGGAAGGTAAGTGGTACAACCATCCCATCAATGCAAAATCAAAGACCCCTGAGGCAGCCCCACAATTGAAGGGCAGGCTCCCCTCGGAGGGGTTCAAACCCCTGCCATGGGACCAAGCTGGCTGATTTAGTTTCCTGCCCTCTAACGTGGAAATTAAGAAACTGACAATGAAAATGTCCACTTTAGGCTGGGAGTGGTGGCTCAGGCCTATAATCCCAGTACTTTGAGAGGTGAGGCAGGAAAATCACTTGAGCCCAGGAGATGGAGGCTGCAGTGAGCTGAGATCCCACCACTGCACTCCAGCCTGGGTGACAGCGCGAGACCCCGTCTGAAAAAGTCATAGCTTGACTTCCAGAGTCTTTCTGCCTGCCCGGTGCTGGTCGGTGGTGTCTGGAAGCCTTCCAGCTGCCACCTTCCTTTCACTCCCTCTCCGGGAGGGCTATGCAGGCCCAGAGGGGGTGACTCCAGGCAGGAGGTCCCAGAGGAAGGGGGCTCCACCCTTCCCTTGAGTAGTGGGGAGTGTTTGGGATCTCCTGGGAGGGGTCTGCTGTGGGGACAGTGTGGGAAGGGACTCAGAAGCCACCAGCACCCCCTACCCTGGTAGTCCTGGATTCTGGTGGGGGCCACTGGAACCCCAAGCCCACAAAGGTCTCAGCAACATTACCCCATCCACAGTGAGACCAATGTCAGAGTGACCCGCCCTGACCAGAGACAGGGCCCCCTCCTCCTCGGGACCCCCCCTCCTTCCCAGCGCAGACCCCCCCCCCGAAGCTTCCCTACTCCTGCCCCACCCTTGCATCAGGAGAGGGACCCACACCCAGCAGGGGATTGGGAACCAGAAGCCAGGTAAGCCTCCCTGAGGTCACAGGGCCTGATTCCGGCACCCCAGTGTGCAACACCTGCCCCCCTATTACTGCAGAGTACTCCACAGCCCCCTTCCACCTCAACCCCCCTCCACCTCCACATCTGTTCAGGCAATGTCCAGCACCACCCGAATCTTACAGACCCCCGGTGAGAAAGGGAGGGGCGAGCTCGGTTGATCTCTGCATGGTAGAGCTGGGTAAACTGAGCCACCACATTCTGGGCAGCCCAGGACGCACAGGTTCCCGCCAGCCTATGGCCTCTGGCCTCCCACCTTCCACAGGCTTCACAATGTGCCAGCAAAGCCACAAACAGGGACTCTGAGGGCCGGCAACTGGCCTCACCCTTCCCACTCTGCCTCAGTTTCCCCCGTGGAGCTGGTCTGCAGACCCAGCATCCCCTCACCCTGCTGCACGGTGCCACTCTGCAGGTCATGGGCACCTGTTTTGGCTTTGATGGATCCCCCCCAGACGCACCCTGCAGCACTCCACTGGACCCCACGCTGCCCAAGTATTTTTAGCAGGGGGCCAGGTGCATCTGAAACCTCAGCTGAGACGTGAACTTCCGCTCCGATGGCTGTGGCTGGGAGCTGCAAGTCCTGCCTGGCCAGCGTGGGTGGTTCTGACCTTGGAGGCACAATGGCAGGGTCTGCGTCCTCTGGGGACTTCCTCCTCCCACGTACCTGATCTGGGCTCCCTGGGTGCCTCCGCCCCAGGCCGCCCACAGGGCGCTCCCTCGCCCCGACCTCTGTCTGGAGCCCCTCCCAGTGACCGTTGCCATCCCCTCCTCTTCTCTGTCTGGAAGCTTGGAGAGCAAGAGCAGAGGCCTGGGTTCGGGTGTTCAGGGACCTGGGTTCAAGTCCTGACCCCAACTGCACGTGGGAAAGCTGCTACCTCTCAGAACCTGTTTCCTTCCCTGTGAAGTGGAAGGAAAGGTACCCCGGCCCCACTGCGGGGGGCTGCTGTGACTATAACCAGCCAGCAGCGCCTGCAATACCCACAGACCCCCAGGCATCTTCAGGGAGCCCCAGCCAGCACCAGGGGCCTGCAGGGCGGAGAGGGGCCCCAACAGGGGTGCACAGACATTCAGATGTTTAGACCTGAGGCCCAAGACCTGCCCACCAGGATAAGCACGCCCCTGCCTGGGGACCCCGGAGGCCCAGAAAGTGACAAGCAGCAGCCTGGTGCCCTCTGCTCTCACTTCCTCCCCACCCAGCATAGGTACTAATTAGGCAAACCTCAGCTCCACAGGGTGCCAGGAAGAAAGCCTAGCAGCGCCCTCCCTCCCACCCAGCCCTGCCCAGGGCATCCTGGGTCTCCCTCCACGGGCCCAGCTTCTTCCGTTGCTGCTTTCAGCTACTTGGCTTTGTAGGAACAAGCGCCCTCTCTGTTTTCTTCTTTCTCAAACCATCTTAGCTGCTTTTGATCTGTATTCTTCCATGTAAAATGTAGAGTGCATTTACTGATTTCTTCAAAAAAATTGAAGCCCAATGAGACTCTGATTAGGATTGCATTGAATTTATCATGTCCATCTGGGGAGAATTATGTGTCTGTAACATTAAGTTTTCCTGTCCATTCTGTTGGGCTTGCTAAATAAGCTGACATGTGATCTGCAGATGATGGCAGATGACTGTGTGAGGTGACCTTGGGAATGTCATGGCTCCTCTCCAGGGGTCTTCCTCTCCACAGCACTCTCCTTCACATTCCAGAAACTTCTCTTCACCAGGCATGCCTTTGGCCAGCCCTGGGGCATGCACTGCCCCTTGAAGTTTCCAATTCTCTGCCCCAACTTCATAAAGAGCCCCTTTGTTACACCCTGCTGCAAGTAACACGCTCTAAATGTGAGTCTCTTTCCTGCTGGGACCCTGATAGATCTAAGGCTCCAGGAACTCAAGGAAGGTTTAATATCCGAATCCAATCCATGCAAATACCCTCTGACTAGATGACAGGGCAAAAAGTGTCCCAATGTCTCAAGTAATGCCGTTGGTGACTTCAAAAATTTCCGAGCAAATTAGAAGTTGAAAAAATGAAATATTTCTAATTTGATAAAATTGTTCACCAAAAACCCACCACAAAAATACATTTGTGAAAATAGTTGTTGCCAGGAGTTTGGGAAAGATGAAGGGGTTGGATAGGTGGAGTACAGGGGGTTTTTAGGGCCGTGAAACTAATGTGAACGACTATGCATTAGTCAAAACCCATAGAACTTTACAGCATGAGTGAGCCTTCATGTGTGCAAATTTTAAAGCTCAGTGAAGAGACTGTGTGTAGGACGGAAGGCAGGCGTGTGTGGCAAGAGCCTCTAGATGTGTTACGGACGTAGGGAGGGGCCGGGGGAAGGGGCTGACCTAGGGACTCTCTCATGTGATGAAGTCCATGAGACCAAAAGCAAACCGAGCCACACAGGAGTCCCGAACCCTGGTAGGCACGGGCTTGGCCGTGGGGTACAGATGAGCAATCCCGACACCGCTGCCCCTGCACGCCGGAGCTTAGCGGTTAGGTCAGTGGACGGTGGGTGAGGGGCAGGTTCCTCCCTGCTGGGTGGGAGCTACAGACACGCAGGG
>CAUYQU010029333.1:0-13107 GCA_963574635.1 Cheracebus regulus
GATTGGTTGTGGGAGAGCAAGACTGCTATAGGGTAAGTTACAAGCCTTGACCTAGGACTTGGCTTGTTATTGGTTGGAATTACTTGCCTGCTATTGGTTGTTAAAGCTTGACTGCTATTGGTTGTTAAAACTCGGCTGCTATTGGTTGTTAGGGCTTAGCTGCTATTGGTTATCAAGAAGCTATAGTTGTAGCACCTTGTTTGCATACTGGGCTTCTTAAGGGAAGACCAGGCTGTGCAAACAAGGGAGAGGGGAACATGCCTGAGCATGTCTGAGCTTGCTCGGAGCATGCCTGAGCTTGCTCGGGGCTTGTAGAAGGGAAAAAGGGGCGGGGTGGGGGGTGGTGCATCTGAGCTCCCAGCAAGGCAACCGGCCTTACAGTTATAAAACATTATTATTCATATGTCTATACAAATCATATCAAAAGTTCCCTTGCTGCGGGAAATAGTGGATAGGAGGCAGGACTAATTTGCAGTTGCCACTTGGATGGACAGAACATGTGGAGATTCACACTGTGAACTTTTGCACCAAGAACCACTACAGGAACATGGCAGGAAAACAGAAGGAATTCACAGACCCTTTGAAAGAAGTGGCTTGCCACTGCAAACTCCTTGAGATAGCTGAAAACCTGTGAGTGCACAAAGTGTGAAGGAAGAAAGTCTTCTTTTAAACACACATCCTCGCTGAGGAAGCTGAAAATCCAGATCATGGGCGAAGGATTTAACATTTCTTAGAGCTGAAATGAATTTAGAGAGCCATGCAAACTAAAAAGAAGAAGCGGTGAGAAGAGCCCTGTAGGCACTCCCAGTCCACATGGAAACCAGGGAAGCCATTTTTGACTTTGTCTCACAGAGATCCTCAGGGAGGGCAGCCAGTGGAATTAGGGAAGGGCCACATGGAGGAAACTTCCAGCTGAACTTTGTAATAATTTTGACCAAGTAAAAATTATTCTGGGCAGATCTTGGAGTGTGAATGGGAAGTACAGATATATGTACAGAAGCTGCAGCAGGTGGGGAGTAGGGAGAGTCCTGATAACCCTGCTTACTGTCTCAGTGGGGAGGCTTATAGCCTGGAGCAAGATCTCAGCCTTGAACAGCAGAAGCCTGGATATAAATTGAGCTCTATTGACTGTTGAGGGAGCACCGCAAGGGTGAGACTGGCCTTGCTGGCTGAGTAGGAATTTAGTGAAGCCTGTCACTGCTGGCTTTCCCCCACTTCCCTAGTGACCTATATGAAGCAGTAGATGCAGCCATAGTCCCCCTTGGAACGTAACTCCAATGGCCTGAGAACTATACCCCCATCTTCAACAGTGGCCACAGCAAGCCCCACCCAAGGACAGTTGGAGTTCATATATGCCTAATCCTGCCCAGGGTTGGACGATGGTCTTTCTCTACCCAACCTTGTAGCCAAAGACAAAAGACATAAACTCATGAAAGCTCTATGGCCCCACTCATCACCTGAAAAGCCTGAATACTTATTCAGGTGACCTAAAGCAAACTTATATCCCTCCATATTACCACAGCTTATGCTATCCTGAAACCAACTCAAGCTGTTACAGCAACTCATAACAGAACAACCCTGCTCCAAGGAAGGAGAAAACAATAGCTAATTATACTGCCTGTAACTTTCTGGCTATCCAGAGGTCCTGAGACTGTCCACATGACGACTTCACTATTAGCATAACCAGCATTCAAGAAAACCAGTGCACTAAGCAAAACTACAATCAAGGACTCTCACAGTCCACTTTATTCCCCTGCTACCTCCACTGGAGCAGGTGCTAGTATCTATGGCTGAGAGACCTGAAGATGGTTCACATCACAGGACTCTTTTCAGGCACTCTCCAGTACCAGCCCAAAGCCCAGTAGCTCTGCTGGGTGGCTAGACTCAGAAGACCAATAACAATCACTGCAGTCTGGCTCTCAGGAAGCCCCATCTCTAGGGGAAGGGGGAGAGTACCATATCAAGGGATCACCCCAATAGGGCAAAAGAACCTGAACAGCAGCCTTTGAGCCCCAGATCCTTCCTTGGACATAGTCTACCTAAATGAGAAGGAACTAGAAAAACAATTCTGGTAATACGACAAAACAAAATTCTATAACATCCCCAAAAGATGAAACTAGCTCACTAACAATGGATCAAAACCAAGAAGAAATCTCTGAATTGCCAGAAAAAGAATTCAGAAAGTCAATTATTAAGCTACTCAAGGAGGCACCAGAGAAAGTTGTAACCCAGCTTAAAGAAATTTAAAAAGTAATACAAGATATGGTTGAAAAAATTTCCAGAGAAATAAATATCACAAATAAAAAAAAATCACAACTTCTGGAGATGAAAGACACATGAAGAGAAATACAAAAAATACTGAAAAGTTTCAACAATAGAGTCTAACAAGTAGAAGAAAGATTTTCAGTGTTTGAAGACATGGCTTTCAAATTAACCCACTCCAACAAAGACAAAGAAAAAATAACAAAAAGGAAATCAACAAACACTCCAAGAAGTTTGGGATTATGTGAAATGACCAAAGCTAAGAATAATTGATGCTCCTGGGGAAGAAGAGGAATCTAAAAGTTTGGAAAACTTATTTGAGAGAATAATTGAGGAAAGCTTTCTTGGCCTTGCTAGAGAGCTACACATTCAAACATAAGCTCAAAGAACATTTGGGAAATTCATCACTAAAAGATCGTGACCTGGGCACATAGTTGTCAGGTTATCTAAAGTCAAGACGAAGAAAAGAATATTAAGAGCTGTGAGGCAAAAGCATCAGGTAACCTATAAAGGAAAACCTATTAGATTAACTGCAGATTTCTCTGCAGAAACCCTATAAGCCAGAAGAGATTGGGGTCCTATATTTAGCCTCCTTAAACAAAATAATTATCAGCAAAAAATTTTGTATCCAGCAAAACATATAAATGAAGGAAAGACACAGTCTTTTTCAGACACATGCTAAGAGAACTTACCACTACCAAGCCAGCACTATAATAACTACTAAAAAGAGTTCTAATCTTGAAACAAAACCTCAAAACACACCAAAATAGAACCTCCTTAAAGCAGAAATCTCCTAGGGCCTATAGAACAATTACACAAAGAGAAAAAATTAAGGTATTCAGGCAACAATTAGCGTGATTAACAGAATAGTACCTCACATCTCAATATTAACATTGAATGTAAATGGCCTACATGTTCCACTTAAAAGAAACAGAATGGATAAGAATTCAACAACCAAGGATCTGCTTTCCTCAACAGACTAACGTGACACATAAAGATTCATAAAAACTTGAAAGGATGGAGAAAGATATTCCATGCAAATGGACACAAAAAGCAAGCAGTGGTAGCTATTGTTATATCAGTCGAAACAGATTTTAAAGCAACAGTAGTTAGAAAAGACAAAATTGGGCATTATATAATGATAAAAGGACTAGTCCAGCAAGAAAATATCACAATCCTAAATATATATGCATATAACACTGGAGCTCCCAAATTTATAGAACAATTACTATAAACCTAAGAAAATGGATAGACAGCAGCACAGTAATAGTGGGGGACTTCAGTACTCCACTGACAGCACTAGGCAGATCATCAAAACAGAAAGTCAACTAAGAAACAGTGGACTTAAACTATACCATAGAAAAAATAGACTTAATAGATATTTACAGAACATGCTACCCAACAACTGAAAAATGTACACTTTATTCATCAGCATATGGAATGTTCTCCAAGATAGACCATATCACAGGCCACAAAACAAACCTCAATAAATTTAAGAAAATCAAAATCATATCAAGTACTCTCTCAGTCTACAGTGGAATAAAACTGGAAATCAACTCAAAGGAACCCTCAAAATCATGCAAATACATAGAAATTTAATAATCTGCTCCTGAATAATCATTGGGTCAACAATGAAATCAAGATGAAAATTAAAAAATTATTTTAACTGAACACTAATAGTGACACAACCTGTTGAAACCTCTGGGATACAGAAAAAGCAAGGTTAAGCAGAAAGTTCATAGCCTAAACACCTACAATCAAAAAGTGTGAAAGAGTATACATAGACATTCTAAGGTCATGCCTCAAGGAACCAGAGGAACAAAATCAAGCCAAGCTGAAAACTAGCAGAAGAAAAGACCTAACAAAAATCAGAGCAGAACTAAATGAAACTGAAAAAAAAAAAGCAATACAAAAGATAAATGAAACAAAAAGCTAGTTCTTTGAAAAGATACAAAACTGATAGACCAAAAAGAAGAGAGAAGATCCAAATAAGCTCAATTAGGAATCAAATGGAAGATACTACAACCAATACCACAGAAATACAAAAATCATTTAAGGCTACTATGAACAACTTTCATGTGCACAGACTAGAAAACTTAGAAAAGATAGATAAATTAGATAAATTCCTAAACCAGGAAGATATAGAAACCCTGAACAGAACAATAACAAGCAGTGAGATTGAAATGCTAGTAAGAAGAATTGTTACCAATCCTATTGAAACTATCCCAGGAGATAGAGAAAGAGGGAATCCTCCCTAAATCATTCTATGAAGCCAGTATCACCCTAATATCAAAACAAGAAAAAGACATGACACAAAAAGAAAACTACAGACCAATATTTCTGATAAATACCGATGCAAATTCCTCAACAAAATTCTAGCTAACTGAATCCAATAGCTTATCAAAAAGATAATTCACCATGATCAAGTAGGTTTTAGCCAGGGATGCAGGGATGGTTTAACATGTGCAAATCAATATATGTAATACACCACATAAAAAGAATTAAAAACAAAAATCACATGATCATCTCAATAGAGAAAAAGCATTTGAGAAGATCCACCATTTCTTTATGATTTCTTTATGATTAAAACCCTTGGCAAAATCAGTCTAGCAGGGACATATCTTAATGTAATAGAGGCCCTCTATGACAAACCCACAGCCATTATACTGAGTGGGGGAAAGCATTCCCACTGAAACCTGGAACAAGACAAAAATGTCACTTTCACCACTTGTATTCAACATAGTACTGGAAGTCCTAGCCAGAACAATCAAACAAAGGAAAGAAATAAAGAATATCCAGATCAGTGAAAAGAAATTCAAACTGTCACTGTTTGCCAATAATATTATTGTATACCTAGAAAACTCAAAAGATTCATCTAAAAAGCTCCTAGATCTGATAAATGAATTCAATAAAGTTTCAGGATAGAAAATCAATGTACACAAATCATAGCATTGCTATACACCAACAGCGACCTAGATGAGAATCAAATCAAGAACTCAATCCCTTTTACAACAGCTCCAAAAACAATAATATAATTAGGAGTATACTTAACCAAAAAAGTGAAATACCTCTACAAGAAAACTATAAAACAATGCTGAAAGAAATTATAAATGACAGAAACAAATGGAAACACATCCAATGCTCGTGGATGGGTAACATCAATAATGTAGAAATTACCATACTGTCAAAAGCAATCTACAAATTATGCAATTCTCATCAAAATATCATCATCATTTACAGAACTAGAAAATACAATCCTAAAATTCATATGGAGCCAAAAAGGTCTGCATAGCCACAGCAAAACAAAACAAAAAGAACAAGTCTGAAAGCATCACATTACCCCACTTCAAAGTATACTACAAGGCTATGGTCACCAAAACAGCATGGTACTGGTATGAAAATAGGCACATAAGACCAATGGTACAGAATGGAAAACACAGAAATAAAGCCAAATACTTAGAGCCAAGTGATCTTCAACAAAGCAAACAAAAACAGAAAGTGGGAAATGGACACCCTATTCAAAAAATGGTGGTGGGATAATTGACAAGATCCATGTAGACGAATGAAACTGGATCTTCATCTCTCACCTTATATAAAAATCAACTCAAGATGGATCAAATACTTAAATCTAAGACCAAACCATGTAAGCTCTAAAAGATAGCATCAGAAAAACTCTTCTAGACTTTGGCTTAGGCAAAAAGTTTATGACCAAAACCCAAAAGCAAATGCAACAAAAACAAAGATAAAAAGATGGGACTTAAGTAAACTAAAATGCTTCTGCACAGCAAAACAATCAGCAGAATAAACAGAAAACTCACAGAATGGGAGAAAATCTTCACAAGCTATGCATTCAACTAAGGACTAACATCCAGAATCTATAAGAAACTCAAACAAATCAGCAAAAAAAAAAAAAAATTCTCATCAAAAAGTGGGCTAAGGACGTGAGTAGACAGTTCTTGAAATAAGATAGACAAAAGGCCAACCAACATATGAAAAACTGCTCACCATCATTAATTATCAGAGGAATGCAAATCAAAACCACAATGAGACTAACGCCTTATTCCTACAAGAATGGCCATAATTGAAATTTTTTTTTATATAATGGATAATGGCATGGATGTGGTGAAAAGGGAACACTTTTATACTGCAGGTGGGAATGTAAACTAGTATAAGCGCTATGGAAAACAGTATAGAAAGTCCTTAAAGAACTAAATGGAAATCTGCTATTTGACCCAGCAATTTCACTACTGAATATCTACTCAGAGAAAAAGAAGTCATTATATGAAAAAAAGAAACTTGCACGTGCAGTTTATAGCAGTACAATTCACAATTGCAAAAATATGGAACCAGCTCAAATGATAATCAATGAGTGGATAAAGAAAATGTGATATATATATATATATATATATATATCAATAAATATATATAATGTAATACTATATATTACATATTTCATATATATATGTATATATATATATATATAATGTAATACTACTCAGCCATGAAAATAAATGAAATGATGGCATTCACAGCAACATGGATGGAGTTGGAGACCATTATTCTAAGTGAAGTAACTCGGGAATGGAAAAAGCAAACATCATATGTCCTCACTTATAAAAGGGAGCTAAGCTATGAGGATGCAAAGATGTAAGAATGATACAATGGACTTTGGGGACTCGGAGGACATGTGGGGGCAGGGAGGGATAAAAGACTACAAGTTGGGTACAGTGTACACTGCTTGGGTGATGGATGCAACATAATCTCAGGAATCACCACTAAAGTACTTATCCATGTAATCATACACCACCTGTTCCCCCAAACTATTATTTAAAATGTTTCCTTGAAACAAGAAATCAGCATTTGTGGCCTGAGAGGGGATTTTAATTTGTCATGCCATGAGTTACTCCCAATTCCCAAAGCTTCAATCTACCACTTTCCTATTTAAACATTTCAATCTACTTTATTATTTAAGTCATATCTCCAACTCAGATTTATTGGCAATGCTTAACAACTAATATTGGCTTTTAGTATTTTAAAAATTTCAATATTTAATGTATGTACATGATAACTAAATACATTGCCCATTTTACAGTGATCTTTGTTCTCTTGAATTAACTTATTCACTATTATATGAAATTTACAACATTGTTAAATTACAGTTTTGTTTTATTTTCTTTTAGGATCCCACTTTTACTGCTTTGTTAACCACCCAAGAAGAAGTGCAACGGGAGATTGTAAATAAACACAATGAACTAAGAAAAGCAGTCTCTCCACCTGCCAGCAACATGCTAAAGATGGTAAGAGGCAGTGATGTAAGGAGAGGGGTGTGAACCAGCTGTGGAAGGAGTAGATGGCTGGCCACTGGTATCTCTTAAGAACTTTGTGGTTTACAAAGTTGTGTCTCTATTTTGCTATTTTATTTAATCTGTTACATGGAGAGGATTGTATTCCCGTTTTTGCTTTTTAAAAAGGTTAAAAAAAAAAAACTGTCAATTATACAGAGTTATTCAGTTTGGAAGGCAGAATTAGAAGGCCAATATTCGGGCATCCAGTGTTAAGCCATTACACTTTTTGTTCATTCTCTTTCCTGGTTTAAAATCAAGAATTCCCTTTTTCTTCAGGATCAGTGGCGGCTGGTGAGTAAAGCCCACTTCCCAGGGCACAGTCCCTGAAAGACAGGTGTCTCCAATATAAAAGCAATGGCCTGCATATGAAAACAAATGGAAATGGAAATAACATTGGCCAGCTTATTACTATTAAAATATAATTAGAATATGTTATATGCTTATCAATATTTAGACTAGCATCATTAATAAATATCCTAGGTATGGCTGCTTTGCTATCATAAATAATCACATACTATTGTCTTAGATATTTTGCTTTTTAGATATATTAGCTATGGATTTCTCTTCATGTGCAAACTGGCATCAGAACAGATAAAAACATATAAAAATATTTTAATAACAGTAATATTAGAGAATAAGTCTACAGAAATTTTAAAGTATTTACAAATCAGATTTTATGAATCAGATTATGAAGTGTATGTTTCATTGTGGCTGAATGTGAAAAGTGTATTTTGTTTTCTTGTGACATTTAGGAATGGAACAGAGACACAACAATAAATGCTCAAAGGTGGGCAAACAAGTGCACTTTACAACACAGTGATCCAGAGGACCACAAAACCAGTATGTGAATTAGTAAATATTTTTGAATAAATAAATGATAAAATAATAATAGAGCATTGTAGGATGCTCTATAATAAGAAGACTTTGAAAACAGTTGTTACTTGTACTGCTGTCTTTTTGAAGTTAAAGTATCTGTATATAGATGGATATTTACAAGAAGAACCTGTTGTGCTTTTCTTATGGGTACATTATGCAAATAATTTTGCTTCTCTCCACCAGCTCATGAGTACAGCAGATTTTATATCATCCTTTTGTGTAAGTCAAAAGATGAGAAAGCCTGAATTTGAAATGAAAGTGACTTACCCAAGAACACAATCTGAAACAGTGCTGTACTAGATTTTTTTAACCTTTCTGATTTCCAACCCACTGCCATTTTTGTTAATTTATGTAGCTATCTGATGTTTTGAAAGCTATTTTTCATTCATAGAATGTATAAAATTTATAATACATTATTCCTAAGTTTTGCTCTAAAGTATTTAACTTTCTTTAATTATTTAAAAATTTATCATAGTCAAAATTTCTAAATTTCTATAAAAATGAATATTTTTGAATATATTATTTTTAAAACTTTGAATATCAGGCGATCAAGTATTTTGTGTGGACTGGATACCTACAATGCATAAAATACTATATTCAAGTTTTAAAATGACACACCAAGGATTATAAAAACTAGCAAATGCCCAAATAATTTATAAAATGTTTCTGGGCTGCAAGGCACTTCTTGACAAACTCACAAGGACTTCAGCTTGTGATAACTGATTTCCTGGTTAAGAGAAAATCCATAAATTTTGAAAACCGTTATCCTTCCTGGTGCCAGTTTTCTCCTGATTGGGACTCTTAAAGATGGCATATAAAGTCTTTTTTTCAGATTTAACACAAAGTCATATACATTTATTTAGGGTCCTATATTTGAAATCTCTGTTGAGGGTTACTAGAGCAGAAGACAAAATGTAAGAGTTGGTCACTGCCTTTAGCAAGCTTACAATATAAAGCTGGGAACATTCAAGGCATACACATGTGGAAAATTTAGCATGCAAGGATTTTTAAAGAGCGGAGTATTAACCTATTCAACATTTTATGTGGTCAGGCCAGCCTAAGTGTGTTAGGCAGTTTAGTGTTCTAATGAGCTTTATAGCTGATAAGGAACTGAGGCATTCCTTTATGTATTAATCAACAGCATCTGTTGGACCCTGTGTTTGAAAGGCAACATCTCTGTTTGTGTAACCAATTTCTTTTACCATTGCATGATTTGTTACCTTGCCCATGAATGGTCTGCCCCTTAGGTACAAGATGTGGTGAGAATCTCTATATGTCAAGTGACCCTACTTCCTGGTCAGCTGCAATCCAAAGCTGGTATGACGAGAGCCTAGATTTTGCCTATGGTGTAGGACCAAAGAGTCCCAACGCAGTTATTGGACATTATACTCAGGTAAGAAGAATGCATGAAGATACCTATGTCACAAATGTTCTAACAGAGGAACGCTTCTCCAGATTATGACCACTGCAATGTTCAATTTAGGAGAACAGTCTGAGTGAATATAATGCAGTCTTGACATTTGGCTGCTGTAGACCTGTCATTTTTGTCCATGGTCAGTCAAACTTAGTAGGAAAGCATACTCTATATTGTTCCTACATTATAAATGATAAAGTGATGAATGTATATGAAAATTAAATATTTTTAAAGTTTATGACTTTGGTTCAATAATTTAAATATTTTATATGGCATATCCTTGTAAATTAAAACTAACATTTTTCAGTTTTATATTTGGTATTTGTTTTATTAATATTTTTCCTCTTCTCTAATATACTTTTGTGTGTCTTTTCCATTGTGGATTTGCAGCTTGTTTGGTACTCAACTTACCAGGTAGGCTGTGGAATTGCCTACTGTCCCAATCAAGATACTCTGAAATACTACTACGTTTGCCAATATTGTCCTGCGTAAGTATACTCTTTAGAGTTTAATGGCAATAATTCAGTCTGCAATTTATTTACACACATGCGCACACACACATATTTACCATTACAAATACCATTACAAATGTAATGTATTTTTACATTTGTAAAATGTAAAAATTACCATGTTTACACTCACAATTACCATTACAAATAATTCATTTATTTGGGTCTCAATGGCTATTAAGGACATCTTTATTTCAGAATACAGAAAAAATAACATCTTAAGCCTCTGATGCTAAGAATTGTTCACAGAAAGCTCTGTAACCTTCTTGTAAGGTCTTGATTTGTATTAGTAAACATGCGCCTTCATTAAATAATATGTTTAGAGCTATCCACAGTAAATCTTATGGATATTTTAAGGAGCTATTCACAATATATCTGTTAGTTTAAAATTTCTTTAATGTTTGAAATTCTTTACCACTGGAGGCTGTGGTGGCGGGCACAACTACAGGATTTGTTTCAAGACTGTAGATAGCGACGATGATATAGGGTTCCAGTCTGAGAAATATAACCTACAAAGTCATTTTCCTTCAAGTACCTGTTAGGATTTAAGTAGAGAGATTTGAAAGGCCATAGAAGAATGTGTCCAAATTCACTAGCTGGCCTTCAGAGGGAGCCATCAGCAGTCAGGTGTCAGAATTAACAGTTGAAATAGATCATGAGGGAAGGCAAGAGAACTAGAACTTTTAAAATCTTTTTATATCTGTTTCACAGTTTTCCAAGAGCTCATACACATACGGCTATATTCTAGGCAAAGAGACAGATTCAGCTGCACTTCCTGGGTCCTTACCCCACTTGGTCTATTGAGATTTGGACTCCCATGTATTTTTAAATGAATTTAATGGCCAATAGAATAATTATCATCATTATTCTATGGTTAGTCATTACAAAACTGTTATACCCTGGACATCAGTGTTTATAAAAACTTTTTAAAAACATTTTATTTTCTTTCTTTTTTAAAGTTTTGAGATAACAAAAACTAATATTCCTTTTTGGTAAAACATGCCACCTCTAGAAATTCACAAACCTCCCTAAGCACATCCGTACAAACACACACACCACTACTTAAAAATTGCAACCTCCATCTAGAAAAAAACTATTCTGGAGCTATATTTTGCTTAGTTTCTGTTAAAGGCTTTATGTTTTCACTTTTCAAATGTAAAATGATATCTAACATTGGATATTCATTTTCCTGCTGCAACCTGCTACTCCTGGGATCTTTTCCTCTCTCTCTAGAGGATATGTTTTACCCCTAATTTGCATCTTGGAGTACACTGCCTTAGTAATTTGACAAAATATACTAGGAGATGAAGAGCGTGTTGCCACACTGAATATACTCTGAAAATTTTAGACCTCTTGTCATCCCAATTTAGTTGCCCAGCCTGTGGAATTATGGTCAAGAAGATATGTCATGTGGGAAGCATTTTCTTAATTTGTATTGTTATCTAAAATACACATTGCAGATTGTAATTTTTCATATTTGTTAACATACTAAAAACACTGAATACTATTTATGTATATTTGATGGTTGATATTGCCCTTAGAGTATAAACAATAAAGTGAAAAATATTTGACGTTGTGTATTTCAAATTTCAGTGGCAATAATGTGAATAAAAAGAATACCCCTTACCAACAAGGAACACCTTGTGCCAGTTGCCCAGATAACTGTGACAAAGGACTATGCAGTAAGTTTGAAATGATTAGCTTGCTATTATTTATTATAGAACTGATATTTTCTTTACTTTATATAATTTAACAAATCTCCTAAAGTAACTAATTGAAATAAGGTATTTATGAAAAAGCCAAAGAAAAATCAACAAAGTCTGCTTAACCAAACATTTTACACACTGCAGTAGTCTACATATTATTGGTAATGAAAAGCATATTCCCATATGTAGTACAATGGAACATTTATCATCAACATGTTTTTGTGACTCTACAGAGCCCATTAACATTAACCATACACCTTTTTGGTAAATAGTTAACTTTTCAAAGTTCATATCACTGTACCAAAAATGATATTTTAAAACAATCAAAATGTATAAATCTAAAGTGTGAGGCCATATTATGGCTCAATCTAAACAAGTACACTGAATATTACTGTTTATTTGTGCTAATGTGCTTGTCATAGTGATTTCCTCACTTCTTTTTTATAGTATAATTAGGATCATAGAGTTTGCTTTAATAAATGATTACTTGCACTAAAATTTCATGATAAACAACCTATATAGAATATTGGCTCATAGAACCAATGCACATAGGTTTGCAAAAGGAGAAAGTGAAATAAATATATCTCATTTAATAAATTGCCATGAATAGAAGTAAAAATAGCTTCTGGCTTTCTGTAGTTGGGAAACTTTTTTTTTTTTAATTGCATTTTAGGTTTTGGGGTACATGTGAAGAACATACAATATTGTTGCATAGGTACACACGTGGCAGTGTAATTTGTTGCCTTTCTCCCCTTCACCTATATCTGGCATTTCTCCCCATGCTATCTCCCCCCAACTCCCCCACCCCCCCCGTGCCACCCCCAAATTCCCCCCAAAAAACCCCCCCAAAAGTGGAGCCCCCCCCGTGGCCAATTATAATTTTTTAATAAACTCAGAATCAGGAATATCTTTCTAAGCAGGACACAACAAAATTAAAGCCTTTAAAAAAACTAATAAGCTAGTCTTCTATTTGAAAATTATTACCTAAAATAAGA
>CAUYQU010029334.1:0-19125 GCA_963574635.1 Cheracebus regulus
GCACCGGCCAAACGAGTCGCGCTGGCGACCCGTGTGGCTCCTCTGCCGGGAATCTCCCGGTCTGTGGGCAACAAAAATTCGTCGGAAAGTGCGGCGTCCACTCGTTCTCTGCGCTCTCACTGGGAGCTACATTCCTGAGCTGTTGCTAATCGGCCATCTTGGATCTCTCCTAAAAATAACTTTTTTGTGTAATATATTGTCTCTGTAGAGTGATCATTTTAAATTCACGTATTTGTTCTAGACATTACTTTGCAAATTCCCCACCATTCTGTACATAAACAACCATGTCATCTGCAAATACAGTCAGTTTTATTTCTGCTTTTCCAATCTCTAGGACTTGTTCCTTTTTCTTGTCTTATCACATTGGCTAGGACCTCCATTACTATTCTTAAATGATATTTCCAAAGTCTTCTTATGAAAAAAGGGTTACACTAAACAAAAAATACACTACGCAAAATGGTATTTATATAAAATATATAGGCTTGAAAAAAAAGACAGCCAGGCACGGTGGCTCATGCCTGTAATCCCAGCACTTTGGGAGGCCAAGGCAAGTGGATCACTTGAGGTTAGGAATTCAAGACCAGCCTGGTCAACATGGTAAAACCCCATCTCTACCAAAAAATACAAAAATTAGCCAGGTATAGTCACATGTGCCTGTAATCCCAGCTACTTCAGAGGCTAAGGCACCAGGATCACTTGAACCCAGGAGCTGGAGGTTGCAGTGAGTCAAGATCATGCCACTGCACTCCATCTAGCCTGGGCAACAAGTTGAGAACTTGTCTCAAAAAAAAGAAAAGAAAAAAGAAAAAAAGACATAAAGGAAAACAGCTAAAATGTTAATGGCAATTATCTTCAGAATTATTGGTGATATTTATTTTTTTCATTATTCTGTTTTATATAATGCATATAAAATGCTTCATAGAGGAAAACAGTACAACTAATTAAAAAATACACACAGAGTAATTACTCAAATAAAACTTGGATTTGATAAAGGCAGACAACTCTGTAATATCTGAAAAAGTAAAATTCTTGCCAACTATTAGGCTATACAGTAGATATTCTTTATATTTGACAACTAATATGCTATTCTTTTTTGAGTGGGAACAAAAAGTATAATAGAAATAAAAATGTCTTTTTTGTTCCTATCATAGTTTTTTCCAATAACTAAAGAGAATTTCAGTGATACCATCCAGTATCCTGTTAGCTTCCCCAAAACAAGTGACTTATATTTAAGAAATCCTTTTAGGCCTGGTGTGGTGGCTCATGCCTGTAATCCCAGCACTTTGGGAGGACGCCAAGGTGGGCAGATCATGAGGTCAGGAGTTTGAGACCAGCCTGATCAACATAGTGAAACCCTGTCTCTACTAAAAATACAAAAAATTAGCCGGGCGTGGTGGTGCATGCTTGTAATCCCAGCTACTCAGAAGGCTGAGGCAGGAAAATCACTTGAACCTAGGAGGTGGAGATTGCAATAAGCTGAGATCACACATTTCACTCCAACCTGGGCAATAAGAGTGAAATTCCATCTCAAAAAAAAAAAGAGAGAGAGAGAGAGAGTCATTCTAGTGACATTAATCAGCACTTAATGAGAACTGTGTACTCAGAATAACCACTGTGCTACATGCACTATATGTATTACTTCACTTGGTCCTCAAAACAATTTTATGAGGTAGGTGCTTTCAAAAGATCAAAAACTTGCTCAAGAACACACAGTACAATCTCCTAGCTATCCCACTATTCATAATAATGGGGGGATAAAGAAAGAACAAACCTAAATGTCTATTAATAGAAAAATCGTTAATTTATGTACAACCTGATGGATAATTTAGCCATTAAAATAATGACTAGAAGACTATGTCATAACATGAAATATGCTTATGTTAAGTGCAAAAATAAATAGGACAACACTGCATATATATTGTGACTAAAACAGTATTAAAAAACATGGTGGGGAACCTGAAATGAATATAATAAAATGCCAGCATTTATTATGTAATAAGCTTTTTCAATTTCTCTATTTTCTAATTTTCCAAATAAGCTTTATAGCTTTTTTTTTTTTTTTTTTTTTTTTTAGATGGAGTTTCGCTATTGTTACCCAGGAGGGAGTGCAATGCAATGGCACAATCTCAGCTCACCACAACCTCCACCTCCTGGGTTCAAGCAATTCTCCTGCCTCAGCCTCCCGAGCAGCTGGGACTACAGGTGCGTGCCACCATGCCCAGCTCATTTTTGTATTTTTAGTAGAGACGGAGTTTCACCATGTTGACCAGGATGGTCTCGATCTCTTGACCTCGTGATCCACCCACCTCGGCCTCCCAAAGTGCTGGGATTATAGGCATGAGCCACCGCACCTGGCCTGGCTTTTATAACAAAAGATTTTATTTAAAAATTTCTCCAGTGGTGGCAAAAGTTGTACTTTAGGGGTTTTTTTGTTTTTTGCTTTCAAGAGACTTAGCAAACCAACAACTATTTGGTTTTAATTGGCCTGATTCCTGTCATTTAACTTATAATAATGCTTGCAAGTAATGTACCAGTAAATAAGGTAGCACACTAACATATTTCTTTCTTTCTTTTTTTTTGAGACAGTTTCGCTCTTACTGCCCAGGCTGGAGTGCAATGGCTTGATCTCAGCTCATTGCAACCTCCGCCTCCTGGGTTCAAGCGATTCTCCTGCCTCAGTTTCCCAAGTAGCTGGGATTATAGGCATGCACCACCACACCTGGCTTTCGAATTTTTAGTAGAGATGGGGTTTCTCCATGTTAGTCAGGATGGTCCCGAACTCCCGACCTCAGGTGATCCACCCACCTTGGCCTCCCAAAGTGCTAGGATTACAGGTGTGAGCCACTGCGCCTGGCCTACTAACACATTTCTAAGAATAAGGTTAATTAAGTCAAAAGAAGGTTGTCTCTGTAGCTTGAATGTCATTAAACTGGCAAATTATTTCCATATTATAAAACAACCCTAGACATGCTTAGAAAAGGAAAGAGAAAGCAGGACATTTTAACGGAGGATCGGTGATCTTTCAGAAATGTTGTTTCAAATCATTCATTTTAGTCCAGGCATGGTGGCTCACACCTGTAATCCCAGCACTTTGGTAGGCCAAGGTGGGTGATCACTTGAGGCCAGGAGTTGGAGACCAGCCTGGCCAACATGTGAAACCCTGCCTGTACTAAAAATACAAAAATTAGCTGGGCATGGTGGTACATGCCTGAAATCCTAGTTAGGAGGCTGAGGTTCAAGAATCACTTGAACCCAGGAGGCAGGGGCTGCGGCGATCCAAGATCATGCCACTGCACTCCAGCCTGGCTGACAGAGTGAGAGTCTGTCTCTTATTTCAGATTATAAATGAATAATTCATTCTAAACAACTTTTTTTTGTAATTTTTTTTTTTTTTTTTAGATGGAGTCTCACTCTGTCGCCCACGCTGGAGTGCAGTGGCAGGATCTTGACTCACTGCAACCTCCATCTCCTGGGTTCAAGCAATTGTCCTGCCTCAGCCTCCGAAGCAGCTGGGATTATAGGCACCTGCCACCACTCCCGGCTAATTTTTGTATTGTTAATAGAAATGGGGTTTCACAATGTTGGCCAGGCTGGTCTCCAACACCTGACCTCAGGTGATCCACCTGCCTCGTCCTCCCAAAGTGCTGGGATTACAGGCATGAGCCACAGCACTCAGTCTTCATTCTACACTTTTTTTTTTCATTCTACACTTCTAAACTTCACTCCCTTAGAAAGCAGAGGGATTAGTGGCCATGGCTGTAATCATAGAACTCACCTAGCCAAGAAGCCAGTCAACCAAGGTGTGGCTACCAGGTCTCCAACAAAGGAATAAGCACCTGAACCTCATACTACCATTGGTCCCCAAGCAAAAGGGACACAGACTGAGAATGGAGAGAGAAAACTTGATCATCTTTACAAGCCTGCATTTGCCTTTTTATACAACTCAACAATCTGATTATCAAATCTCACTGCCAAATGTAAGGCTACTGAGTACAATTATATAGATTTACTCAACTTGTAGTGTAAGAGTGAAGTGAGAAGTTGTCAAGGGAAGAGAGAAATAATATCTCTATGTTCATAAAGCATAAATGAAGAACTGGTTATCTGAAAAACTAATAAAATAGGCAAACCTCTAGTAAAACAGTATTCTTAGAGTAGACCAAAATACCATGGAGTGGTAGTTAAAACATAGCCTCTGGAACCAGTCTGTCTAAGTTAATATATCCCATTCAACCACTTACTAGACTTGTGACTTACAGCAAGTTACTTAACCCTTTTGTAGTTAAAATAAAATCATTGTTATTAGTATTATCATCATCACAACCATCAAGAAAAAGGCACAAAAGCAAAGAAGCTCAAAAGAGATATGAGTACAAATATCTTTAAACATAAAAGAATACCATAAATAACTTCACATCAATTAATTTGAAAACTAAGATGAAACATCGAACACAAGCAGGTGCATGGCAGGTGCTAATAAATATGTATAGATGAATAAAAAGATAAATGAACAAAAAGAAGTAAACAGGCCACTTTCTTGTGTATATACACATACACACACACAATTTTTTTTTTTCCCAAATAAAAGGTCTCAGTCTGTCACCCAAGCTGGAGCATGGTAGCATGATCAGAGATCACAATAACCTCAAACTCCTGGCCTCAAGCCATCATACTGCCTTGACCTCCCAAAGGTTGAGATTACAGCTGTGAGCCACAATGCCAGCCATATATATACATATATATATATATATATATATATATATATATATATATATATTTTTTTTTTTTTTTTGAGACAGAATCTCACTCTGTCACCCAAGCTGAAATGCACTGGCATGATCTCAGCTCACTGCAACCTCTGCCTCCCCAGTTCAAGCAATTCGCGTGCCTCAGCCTCCTCAAGTGCTGGGATTACAGGCTTGAGCCACCATGCCTAGCCTCAAACTTTCTTGTGTATAGGTTAGCTTTGCTAAGTCTTCAAAGAACAGACACAAAAAGTTCCAAAGAAGAGAAATCTACCAACTCATTTTACAGAGCTAGAATAATCTTGATACCAAAAAAAAACAAAAATAATACAAACTAATCTCACTAGGAACACAGATATAAAAATTAAATCCAGGATATGTAAAAGTTATATACCATGATCATGATTACAGGTGTGAGCTTACAGATGTTAGATTATAATGGTAAGGATGTTTCATCAAAAAGTCTATTAACACAACTCATCATGGACTAAAGATATATAATTTATAATTCATAAATATCCATAATTCATAATTCATAGATTAAGGATATATCTCTCTATATATAGCATAATCAGAGATGTGTGTATGTGTATACACTTTTATTTCTTATAAGTAGAAATGGGTTCTCACTATGTTGCCCAAGCTGGTCTTGAACTCCTGGATTTAAGCAACCCTCCCAAATTGTTGGAATTACAGGCATGAGCCACCATGCCCAGCCAAAGATTTTGAGACAGAGTCTTGCTCTGTTGCCCAGGCTGGAATGCAGTGGTACAGTTCTGACTCACTGCAGCCTCCACTTCTTGGGCCCAAATGATCCTTCTGTCCCAAGCTTCCAAGAAGCTGGGACACTACAGGTACACACTACCACGCCCAGCTAATTTTTGTGTTGTTTTTTTTTTTTTTTTGTAGAGACTGGGCCTTGCCATCCTGCCCAGGCTGGTCTTGTACTCCCAGCGTCAAGTGATCCTCCTGTCTAGGCCTCCCAAAGTGCTGGGATTACCTGCATGAGTCACTGTGCCTGGCCCAGAAAGAACATTTTAGAAAATACAGCACTCATTCATAACAAACACTGCTGGCAAATTAGGAATAGAATTTCCTAAACTTAACAAGGAGCAGGTACAATAACTATTGCAAATATACTTAGTAATATATTTTTTTCTTTTAAGAGATGCAGGTCTTGCTATGTTGACCAGGCTGGTCTCAAACTCTTGGCCTCAAATGATCCTCCAATCTTGACCTCCCAAAGTGCTTGGATTATAGGCATGAGCCACTACATCTGGCCTTTAATGGTAGACTTTTATTTTATTTTATTTTTTGAGACGGAGTCTCACTCTGTTGCCAGGCTGGAGTGCAGTGGCGCAATCTTGGCTCACTGCAACCTCTGCCTCCAGAGCTCAAGCGATTCTCCTGCCTCAGCCTCTCAAGTAGCTGGGACTACAGGCATGTGCCACCACGGCCAGCTAATTTTTGTATTTTCAGTAGAGACGGGCTTTCACCATCTTGGTCAGAATGGTCTCGATCTCCTGACCTCGTGACCCGCCCACCTCGGCCTCCCAAGGTGCTGGGATAACAGGCATGAGCCACCACACCTGGCCAATGGTAGGCTTTTAAATAATTCTATTTAAGGAAAGCAAGACACAGATGCCTAATATTACCCCTGCTATTCTATTTAATACTAGCACTATTCTATCCAACACAATATGACAAGGAAAAGAAGTGAGCCATATGCCAGGCATGGCAGCTCATGCCAGTAATTCCAGCAGTTTGGGAGGCCAAGGTAGGCAGATCACCTGAGGTCAGGAGTTCGAGACCAGACTGGTCAACATAGTGCAACTCTGTCTCTATTGTGGTGCACATGCCTATAGTCCCAGCTACTCAGGAGGGTGAGGGAGGAGAATCTCTTGAACCCAGGAGGTAGAGGTTGCAGTGAGCTGAAATCGTGCTACTGCACTCCAGCCTGGGCGACAGAGTAAGACTCTGCCTCAAAAAAAAAAAGAGAAGAAGCCATATAAGGATTGAAAAGATGGAGTTATCATAATTTAGAGATGCTTCGAGTGCCCATATAGAGGATCCAAAAGAATCCACAGATAAAGTATCCAAATTCATAAGGGATTAATTCAGTAGGGTTGAAAAAAATGAATACCATTCATAATAGCAATAAAAACTATAAGACTATAGAAATAAATATAACAAAAGATATCCAAGACCATTATGAAAAGAATTGAAAAGTGTTAACATAAAAGATCTAAATAGGAATGACATCAGCAAGATGGCAGGATAGGAAGCCCCAGGCACTCATTTCCACAGAAAAACCAACTTAATAGCAAAATCAAATTATCTTTGTAAGAGCTCCAGAAGCCTGTTAAGGGGTTACAGAACCACATGTGAATGCAAAGCCAACAAAAGCCACATCAAAGCAAGACTTGGGCTAAAGGACACCCCCTCATCTGAGACATCCTAGCTTTATGGTAAAGGAAAAGAAGCTACCAGCGAAATACGTAGAGATTCTAAAGCTTCTCCTGGAAAGCAACACTTGTCACTTCCACTCACATTTCATTGGCCCTGGCAAGGTACATGACCTAGCCTTATACTGATAGGGCAAAAAGTATAATTCTCCTAGAAGAAGAGCAGAAAATATTTTGAACAAATAATAATATCTGGCAAAATGGTCTCTAAAGTCAGGCAGACTTCGACTTATAGCCATTTGCTCTTCTATAGAATCTATATACTGGAGTTTATAGTGCCTATCTCTTAATTGTGTAATTAACATTAAATAACATTTTAAAAAAGAAAATCTAAATAAATGACAAGCTACATCATCTCACAAAAACAATGCTAAAAACGTTCACTGCCACCAAATTAATCTATAATTTCATTTAACAGCAATCAAAATCACAACAAGATTTTTTGTGGAACCTTTTTTTTTTTTTTTTTTTTTTGAGACAGAGTCTCACTCTGTCGTCCAGGCTGGATGGAGTACAATGGCGTGATCTTGGCTCACTGCAACCTCCGTCTCCTGGGTTCAAGCAATTCTCCTGCCTCAGCCTCCCGAGTAGCTAGGATTACAGGTGTGTACCACAAAGCCCAGCTAATTTTTGTATTTTTAGTAGAGAAGGGGTTTCACTATGTTGACCAGGCTGGTCACAAACTCCCACCTCCAGTGATCTGCCCACCTCAGCCTCCTAAAGTGCTGGGATCACAGGCGTGAGCCACGGTGCCCAGCCTGGAACTTAACTAATTATAAAACTTACAGGCAAGAGTAACCGTTTTAAAAACCAAAGACAATTCTGAAAAAATAAAAACAAAGAGGAGAGATTTACCCTATCACACAACAAGATTTATTCTAAAGCTTTAGGAAATAAAACTCTACAGTATTGGCATAGGCACAGAGATAAAGACTAGATTACCCAGAAACAGATCCCACCATATGCATAATCTTAGTATATGACAGAATAGTAATATAAATGATTGGGGAAAGTACTATTCAATAATAAACGGAGTTGGGACAAGTAGCAATCTGTTTGGAAAAGGATTTAAATTAGATTCCTAACTTAAAAATAAACTCCATTAAAGTCAGTTGGTTAGCAAAGCAAAACAAAAATAAAATAAACTCCAGATTCATTCTATGTAATAATAAATATACTTTTAAAACTTTAGATCTATTAAAGAAATTATATAGTCCAGGCATGGTGGCTCACGCCTGCAATCCCAGCACTTTGGGAAGTCAAGGAAGGTGGATCACCTGAGGTCAAGAGTTCAAGACCAACCTGGCCAGCATGGTGAAACCTTGTCTCTACTAAAAATACAAAAATTAGCTGGGTGTGGTAATGAGTGCCTGGAATCCCAGCTACTCGGGAAGCTGAAGCAGGAGAATCGTTTGAACCTGGGAGGCGGAGGCTGCAGTGAGCCAAGATCGCTCCATTGCACTCCAGCCTGGGCAACAAGTGCCAAACTCCATCTAAAAAAAAAAATTATATAAAATGTCATTATGACTTCAGTGTAGAAAAGAATTATCTTTAATCAATGATCACAGCTTTCATTTTATAAAACTAGAAAGAGAAGAGCAAATAAGACCCAAAACAAGCAAAATAAAGGAAAGAATAAAAGATTAGAGTGTAAATGAATGAAATAGAAAACAACAGGAAGAAGCTGGTTCTAGCCAGACTGATGACGAAAAATAAAAGACATAAATAACCAACACCAGGAGTAAGAAAGGAGATATTGCTAAAGATTCTACAAACATTAGAAAGATAAGAAAATTATGAACATTTCTGTCAATAAACTCAATAACTTAGAAAAAATGAACAAATTCCTTGAAAGACACAAATAACCCAGGCTTACTCAGAATAAAGAGAGGCCAGGTGCAGTGGTGCATGCCTATAAAATCCCAGCACTTTGGGAGTCTGAGGTGAGCAGATCGCTTGGGCCCAGGAGTTTGAGACCAGCTTGGGCAACACAGTGAGAACCTGTCTCTACAAACAATACAAACTTAGTGAGGTATGGTGATGCATGTCTATAGTCGTGGCTACTTAGGAATCTGAGACAGGAGGATCGCTTGAAACAGGGAGGTCAAAGCTGCACTGAATACTCCAGCCTGGGTAAGAAACAGAATAGCCATATAGTTATTAAAGAAATTGAATTTGTAGTTAAAATATTTCCCAGGAAAGAAAAATCAGGCCCAGATGGCTTCCTAAATGATTTGTAACAAATATTTAAGGATGGAATTGTACCAAATATTTAAGGAAGAAATAATATCTTCTACAAACTCTTCTAGGCAATTGAAGAACAGAGAATATGTCCAAGCTCATTCTATGAGGTCAGCATTACTTGTATCAAAACAAGACAAAGACATTACAAGAAGAGAAAATTACATCTATCCTTTGTGAATATAGATTCAAAAATTCTTATTAAAATTATGGCAAATCAAATCCAACAATACAGGCTGAAGTGCAGTGGCATGATCTTGGCTCACTGCAACCTCCACCTCCCAGGTTTAACTGATTTGCCTGCCTCAGCCTTTGGAGTAGCTGGGAATACAGACATGCACCACCACACCAAGCTAATTTTTGTATTTTTTAATAGAGACAAGGTTTTGCCAAGTTGGCCACACTGGTCTCAAACTCATGACCTCAGATGATCTAACTGCTTCAGCCTCCCAAACTGATGGGATTAGACATGAGACACAGTGCCCAGACAAGATTTTTATTTTTTTAAGATAGGGTCTTGCTCTGTCGCCCAGGCTGGAATGCAGTGGCAAAATTATAGCTCACTGCAACCTCCAACTCCTGGGCTCAACAGATCCTCCTACTTCAGCCTCCTGAGTAGCTAGGACTATAGGCGTGCAGCACCACACCAATTAACTTTTAGAAATGTTTTATAGATATGGGGTCTTGTGGTGTTTCCCATGCTAGTTTACCAAGTTTGAAAAATATATAAAAATCAATTGTATTTCAAATACTAGCAAGAAACCACTGGAAAATGAAATGCTTGAAAAAACACCACTTACCTGCAGGGCTTGGTGGCTCACGCCTGCAATCCCAGCATTTTGGGAGCTGAGGCGGGCGGATCACCTGAGGTCAGGAGTTCAAAACCAGCCTGGCCAACATGGTAAAACCCCATCTCTACTGAAAACACAAAATATTAGCCAGGCGTGGTGGCACACACCTGTAATCCCAGCTACTCAGGAGGCTGAGGCAGGAGAATCGATTGAGTCTGGGAGGCAGAGGTTGCAATGAGCCAAGATCACACCATTGCACTCCAGCCTGGGCAACAGAGCGAGACACTATCTCAAAAAAAAAACAAAAAACAAAACAACAACAACAACAAAAAACACCACTTACCATAGTATAAGAAATATTAAATAGTGTTAAATCTGATCAAAGATTTACACTGAAAAAATACTGCTCAGAGAAATTTTTAAAAGACCTACTAATAAAAAAGGAGAGATATACTGTGTTCATGAATTAGAAGACTGAATATTGCTAAGATAGATGCTAGCTGCCTGCCAAATTGATCTAATAGTATAGTGTAATCTCAATTAAAATCCTAGCAGACTTTTTTGTAGACATTAACCAGCAAATTCTAAAAGTCATATGGAAATGCCAAGGCCTACAGTAGCCAAAACAACTTTTTAAAAAGGACAAAGTTGAAGGACTTATACTGACTGACTTGAAAACCTATTTTAAAACTACAGTAATCAAGAGAGTGTTGGCATCAAGACAAACAGGCCAAAAGAACAGCATAGAGAGTCCATAAATAGATCCACACATATATAGTCAATTAGTTCTCAGCAAAAGTGCAAAATCAATTTTGTGGACAAAGGATAGTCCTTTCAATAAATGGTGCTGGGAATAACTGGGATATTCATACGCAAAAAAAAAAAAAATTTGATCCATACCGTGCAACATATACAAAAAATTAACTCATAATGGACCATAGCCTAAATGTAAAACCACAAAATTTACAACATTTAGAACACACAAAAGAAAATCTTTGTGACCTTAGATCAGACAAATATTTCCTACATGACACCAAAAGCATAATCTGAAAAAAGCAAAACAATAGATTTGACTTCATAAAAATTAAGAACTACTAAATATGCTACTAAAAGAATGAAAAGACAAGCCAAGTATGAGAGAAAATATTTTCAAATCATATGTCTTGATAAAGGACTTGTATCTATATTTTTTAAAACTCTCAAACTTCAATAAGAAGAAAACAACCTGGCTGGGTGCAGTGGCTCATGCTTGCAATCCCAGCACTTTGGGAAGCTGAGGTGGGCAGATCACTTGAGGGCAGTCATTCAAGACCAGCCAACATGGTGAAACCCTGTCTCTACTAAAAATACAAAAATTAGCCAGGCGAGGTGGCACACATCTATAATCCCAGCTGCTGCAGAGGCTGAGACAGGAGAATCACTTGCATGCAGGAGGCAGAGGTTGCAGTAAGCCAAGATTGCACCATTGCACCCCAACCTGGGTGACAGAACGAGACTTCATCTCAAAAAAAAAAAAAAAAAAAAAAAAAGAGGCAGAAGAAGAAACAAAGAACTCAGTTAAAATATGGCCAAATATTTGAATATACACTTCACCAAAGACAATATATAAAGAGAAGACAAGCACACAAAAAGATTTTTAACATCATCAGTCATTAGGCAAATACAAATTGAAATCACAATGCATATCTAGCAAAATGGTTAAAATTAAAAAGATCAACTATCTCAAGTACTGACAAGGAAGTATAATTCTCATCAGTGCCCAGGGGAATGAAAAATAGAACAACCACTTTGAAAAACAGTTTGGCAATTTTGTTTAAAGTCAAAGACACACCTAACATATGACCCAGCTATTCCACTTCAGATCATCAGGCATTAGATTCTCATAAGAAGCACAAAAACTAGATCCCTCCCATGTGCTGTTTAAATAGGGTTTGTGCTCCTATGAGAATCTAATGCTGCCAAAGATCTGACAGGAGGCAGAGCTCAGATGGTAATGTTTGCTTGCCTGCTGCTTACCTCCTGCTATGCTGCCCATTTCCTAACAGACCACAAATTAGTATTGGTCTGTATTAGTCTGTTCTCACGCTACTATGAAGACATAACTGAGACTGGGTAATTTACAAAGAAAAGAGGTTTAATTGACTCACAGTTCCGCGTGGCTAGGGAGGCCTCAGGAAATGTACAATCATGGCAGAAGGTACAATCTTACATGGGGACAGGCGGGAGAAGTGCCCAGGAAAGGGGGAATCCCCTTATAAAACCATCAGATCTCATGAGAACTCACTCGCTATCAGAGAACAGGATGAGGGAAACCACCTCAATTATTCAATTATCTCCACCTGGTCCCTCCCATGACACATGGTTATTATGGGAACAATAATTCAAGGCTGGGTGCAGTGGCTCACGCCTGTAATCCCAGCACTTTGGGAGGCCGAGGAGGGCAGATCACAAGGCCAGAAGTTTCAAACCAGCCTGACCAACATGGTGAAACCCCCATCTCTACTAAAGATGCAAAAAATTAGCCACGCGTGGTGGCATGCACCTGTTATCCCAGCTACTCAGGAGGCTGAGGCAGGAGAATCACTTGAACCAGGGAGGCAGTGAGATGAGATCTCACCATTGCACAGCCTGGGCAACAGGGCAAGACTGTCTCAAAAAAAAAAAAAAATTCAAGATGAGATTTGGGTGGGGACACAGCCAAACTATATCATGGTCCATGGCCCAGGGGTTGGGGATCCCTGCTATGTATTACGTATATATACATACAGGCATATCTTGGAGATATTGTGGATTAGGTTCCAGGCCGCCATAATAAAGCAAATATTGTAATAAAGTGAGTCATACAATTTTTTTGTTTCCCAGGGCATATAAAAATTTACGTTTACACTATATCATAGTCTGTTAAGTATGCAATAGCATTATGTCTAAAAAACAATACATATTTTAGTGTAAAAATACTTTATTGCTAAAAAATGCTAATGATCATCTAAGCCTTCAGTGAATCCTAAGCAATCTTTTTGTTGGTGGAGGGGTTTTTACCTCAATGTTGAGGGCTGCTAATTAATCAGGGTAGTGGCTGCTGAAGGCTGGGGTGGCTGTGACATTCTCTTTTTTTTTTTCCAAGACAGAGTCCCGCCTGCTCTGTTGCCCAGACTGGAGAGCAGTAGGATGATCTCAGCTCACTCCAACCTCCACCTTCAAAGTTGCAGCAATTCTCATGCCTCAGCCTCCCAAGTAGCTGGAATTACAGGTGTGCACCACCACGCCCAGCTAATTTTTTTTTTATTTTTAGTAGAGTGGGGTTTTGCCATGTTGCTCAGACTGGTGCCAAACTCCTGGTCTAAAACGATCCATCTGCCTTGGTCTCCAAAGTGCTGGGATTATAGGCATGAGCCACCGCACCTAGCCAGTTTCTTAAAATAAGACAATAAAGTTTACTCCATTGATTGGCTCTTCCTTTCATGACAGATTTATCTGTAGCATGTGATGCTGCTTGAAAGAATTTTATCCACAGTAGAACTTCTTTCACAATTGGAGTCAATTCTCTCAAACCCTGCCACTCCTTTATCAACTCATGTAGTATTGTATATCCTTTGTTGTCATTTCAACAACATTCACAACATGTTCACCAGGAATACATTCCATTTCGAGAGACCATTTTCTTTGCTCATCCATAAGAATTAATGCCCTATCCATTCGAGTATTTTGTTGTTTTGTTTTGTTTTGAGACAAGATCTAGCTCTGTCACCCAGGGTGGATTGCAGTGGCACAATCATAGCTCATTGCAGCCTCTAACTCCTGAGCACAAGTGATAACTCCACCTCAGCCTCTCAAGTAGCTGGGATTACAGGTATGTGCCACCGCACCCAGCTAATTTTTAAAGCTTTTTTTGTAGAGACAGGGTCTCACTATGTTACCCAGGCTGGTTTTGAACTCCCGGCCTCAAAAAATCCTCCTGCTTTGGCCACCCACAGCACTGGGATTATAGGTATGAGGCACCATATCTGGCCCCATTCAAGTTTTATTATGAGATTGGAGCAATTCACTCACATCCATGGGTTCCACTTCTAATTCTAGTTCTCTTGCTATTTCTACCACATTTGCAGTTAACTCTTCTACTGAAGTCTTGAACCCCTCAAAGTCATCCCTAAGGGTTGGAATAAACTTCTTCCAAACTCCTGTTAATGTTGATGTTTTGACCTCCTCCCATGAATGACAAATGCTCTTAATGGCATTTAGAATGGTGAATCCTTTCCAGAAGTTTTTCAATTGACTGTACCCACTATCTATGGCAGCTATAGTCGTTTACAACATGTATTTCTTAAATAATAAGCCTTTAAAGTTGAAATTACTCCTTGAACCATGAGTTGTTCATAAATGTTTTGGCAGAGCATTTGGCAGTCTCACATATCTGTCTCTTGCTTCAACAGCATTTGGATGGGACTCCCTCTCTTCCAGCCTCCAACTGCCCCCTAATCTCCTCTCCTTTTGCAACCTCCAGGACCACCTTCTTGGCCACCTCCTGCTTCTGGGACCAGCTGACACATTTTTTTTTTTTTTTCTGTTAGCTCCTTCTTGCCAACTAGACTCGTCAGAATTATTTCAAGTTGGAGGCAGCTGTCAATTGCCTGATCAATTTGTATCTAGGCCTTCTACACCTCTCTCATTCTGGGCTTCTATTTTGACCGCGATGATGTGGCTCTGGAAGGCATGGGCCACTGCTTCCACAAATTGACTGAGAAGTGTAAGGGCACAGAGCATCTCTTGAAGTTGCAAAGCTAGCATGGCACCCACAGTCTATTCCAGGACATTCATAAGCCATCTCAAGATGAGTAGGGTAAAACCCTAGATGCCATGAAATCCACCATGGACCAGTAGAAAAACTTGAACCAGGCCCTTTTGGATTTTCATGCCCTAGGTTCTGCCTACACAGACCCCCCATCTCGGTGACTTCCTGGAGAGTCACTTCCTAGATGAAGAAGTGAAACTCATCAAGAAGATGGGCAACCACCTGACCAACCTCCACAGGCTGGCTGGCTCCCAGCCTGGGCTGGGCAAGTATCTCTTTGAAAGCATGACTAGGGGCTGGGTGTGGTGGCTCACATCTATAATCCCAACACTTTGGGAGGCCGAGGTAGAAGGACCACCTGAGGTCAAGTTTGAGACCAGCCTGGCCAACATGGTGAAACCCCGTCTCCACTAAAAATATAAAAATTAGTCATTTGTGGTTATGGGTCCCTATAATCCCAGCTACTTGGGAGACTGAAGCAGGAAAATCGCTTGAACCCAGGAGGTAGAGGTTGCAGTGAACCGAGACCACGCCATTGCACTCCAGCCTGGGCAACAAGAGCAAGACTCTGTCCAAAAACACAAACAAATAAAATGAAATATGCCTCATATTTGTTAAATACCTGCTATATGCCAGTCATTGTGCTGGGCTCTGGAAATATAGGAATGATTTAAAAAAACTATATTCCTTTCCTCATGGAGCTTACTTCTTTTTTGGAGTTCCAGTCTGTTGCCCAAGCTGGAACGGAGTGGCACAATCTCGGCTCACTGCAACCTCTGCCTCCCAGGTTCAAGAGATTCTCCTGCCTCAGCCTCCCACCACACTTGGCTAATTTTGTACTTTTAGTAGAGACAGGGTTTTGCCATGTTGGCCAGCCTGGTCTTGAACTCCTGACCTCAGGCAATCCACCCATCTCGGCTTCCTAAAGTGCTGGAATTACAGGCACGAGCCACTGTGCCCAGCAGGAGCTTACATTCTAATTAGGAAAGACAATAAACAAATACACCCCCCACAAAAAAAAAAAATTCCTGAAGAGTATGATAGGTGCTATAAAAGAAATGAGCCTAGTAGTAAGGTAAACTAATTTAGATAGGGTTGTCACGAAAGGCCTCCCAGAAGAGACAACATTTAAGCTGAAATACAGCTGTAGAAGTGGACCAACCAGTCACACAAAAAACTAGGGGAAGAATATCCCAAGTAAGGAAACAAGTACAAAGCCTCAGAGATGAGAAAGGGTTTTGTTCGTATCAAGGAACAGAAACTAGTCCAATATGGCTAGAGTACAAGTGAACTGAGAAAAGAATAGTTTAATATAACATTTGGAGAGGCAGAAATAAGCCAGATCATTCAGTCTTGCAGTTTATGATGTGGTGTAGATTTTTCACAGTTTCAATGCGAAGTATTGGGTTTTAAGAAGTGGAATAATACAATTTGCTTTTCTCTTTCTTTTTTTTTTTTTTTTGAGACAGAGTCTCACTCTGTCGCTCACCAGGCGCCAGGCTGGAGTGCAGTGGCAGGATCTCGGCTCACTACAACCTCCGCCTCCCGGGTTCAAGCAATTCTCCTGCCTCAGCCTCTCGAGTAGCTAGGACTACAGGCACACGCCACCACACCCAGCTAAGTTTTGTATTTTTAGTAGAGACGGGGTTTCACCATGTTGGCCAGGATGGTCTTGATCTCTTGACCTCGTGATCCGCCCGCCTAGGCCTCCCAAAGTGCTGGGATTACAGGCGTGAACCACTGCACCCAGCCTGCTTGTCTTTTTTTAATTACTCTGATCTCTGTATGGCAAATGGCTTTGATGTTTAGGGGACAGATCGAGGCTGGAGATATGGGGAAGGGAGATGAAGCAGTCAAAAACATAAACAGAAGCCTACAGTACCCTCTATGTTCCAGGGACTATTGGAATTACTTAAAATAAATTCTCTCATTTCAGTCTTCCTAACAACCCTAACTGTTGTTATTCCCATTTTACAAATGAGAAAACCGAGGCACAAGGTTATATAACTTGTCCATAATGACAAAGCTGGTAAGTGGCTAACCAGAATGGTTCTAAATGTTACAGGCATATGCTGTTCCTCTAAATTTCTCAGGCTTTTTTTTTTTTTTTTTTTTTTTTTTGTGTCAGAGTCTTGCTGTTGCCCAGGCTAGAGTGCAGTGGTGCAATCTCAGCCTCAGCTTCCTGAGTAGCTGGGGATTACAGATGCCCGCCACAACGCCTGGCTAATATTTGTATTTTTAGTAGAGACAGGGTTTTACCATGTTGGCCAGGCTGGTCTCAAACTCCTGACCTCAAGTGATCCGCCTTAGCCTCCCAGAGTACTGGATTACAGGCATGAGCCACCATGCCCAGCCTAAATTTTTTAGCCTCACCTCTTAAGGTATCCATTCATTCACAATTAATTTTTAACTACTGTGTACAAAGCATGATGAAAGACACACAAATTCAGGCTAAGACATTAAGCAATGTAAAAAAGTGACTGAAAATGTTCACATTAATGTCGAGTGAAAAATGTAAGTTACAAAGCTCCATATATACAATGATTCTAATTTTGTAAATAAATAAAAAGAAACCAAACCAGCCTGACTCTGGCATTGCCTAGGAGTTAGCCCTGCTCTGGAGGGAGAAGAGAAAAAGAAAGGAAGGAAAGGAAGGAAGGCCATATTAGATATGTATTATATATTGTTCAGGCTTGTATGTAATTATTACTAGAAAAACTGTAAGAAAAAACATCAAATGTTTAAAAAGATTAACTCTGAATGGTAGATTTATGAGTAATATTCATTTTTTCTTTATATTTTATATTTTCCAAATGTTCTGCAATACACATATATTCATTTTATGATTATAAAGCAATGATTAAATATAAAACTATAATAGAGATTAATGTGCTTTCAGGGGTGGTTTAAATAGAACAGTAAAAATAGAGTTGGGACCGGGCGCAGTGGCTCCCAAAGTAATCCCAGCACTTTGGGAGGCCAAGGTGGGTGGATCACCTGATGTCAGGAGTTCAAGACTAGCCTGGCCAAGATGGTGAAACCCCATCTATTAAAAAAAAAAAAAAAAAAAAAAAAAAGGAAAGGGAAAGAGTCACTTTATAAGAGACTAAGGAATTGGGTAAATGGGAATAGGTGAGAGCAGTGAGTAGGCTGGGCACACCAGTGGCTTACTCCTGTAACCTCAGCACTTTAGGAGACTAAGGAAAGAGGATTGCTTGAGCCCAGAAGTTCAAGACCAGCCTGGACAATATAGCAAGACCCCTATCTCTACAAAAAATAAAATAATTTGCCAAGCATGATAATGTAGGTCTGTAGTCCCAGTTACTTGGCGGGGAGGATTGTTCCAGCCTAGGAATTCAAGGCTGCAGTGAGCTGTTATTACAACACTGTACTCCAGCCTGAGTGACAGAGTGAGACTCAGTCTCAAAAAAAAATAAATAAATAAAAAGATATTTCAGAGATGACGAAAGTAGTTGTCATAAGACTGATTTGTCTAAGGGCATGCAACAAATAAGAGACAGATCTTGATTACAACGTAATATTTCAAATTTAAATTTCTTCTTTTTTTTTTTAAGAGACGGGGTCGGAGAGAGATCCAAGATGGCCGATTAGCAACAGCTCAGGAATGTAGCTCCCAGTGAAAGCGCAGAGAACGAGTGGACGCCGCACTTTCCGACGAATTTTTGTTGCCCACGGACCGGGAGATTCCCGGCAGAGGAGCCACACGGGTCGCCAGCGCAATTCTTTTGGCCGTCGCGGCGCTTCTCGGTGCGGTGTGTACAGGACTGGGTGCCCTTTTAGTCGGGCTCGGCTGGTCCCATCCCCACAAGGAGAACAGCAATTGGAAGCGCTGAGGACTGAGAGCAAGCACAGCTGAACCTGGGAAAGCCCAGCTCTGTGGGGAAGGGGCGCCCCCCGAAGGAAAACTAAGAAACAGAAAAAACTTCATCACCAATAAGCCGGACGTCCACTCAGATACCCAATCTGAAAATCGGCAATTACAAAGACGACAGGTGGATAAATCCACAACAATGGGAAGAAACCAGTGCAAAAAGGCTGAGAACACCCGAAATCAGAATGCCTCTCCTCCTACA
>CAUYQU010029335.1:0-55273 GCA_963574635.1 Cheracebus regulus
AGGGGTAGTGGGCAACAGAAGTCTTGCCTTGCGGTGAAACGGCTGCTCCCCGGTCCGGCGTTGAGTGGAGGAGTCAGTTTCCCCCAGGAGGGGTCTTACAACTCCTCCCGGATTTCGGCACCACTTGTGAGGTTTGTTTCCAAGGATAAAACGAAGAAACTGAGGCCAGCAGCAAAATAATCCAATGCAAGGGAATTTATTCAGGCTCCCGGGTGAGGTTCTGTGGTCCGGACAGGAGGGGCCGGAGAAGTCGCGCAGACTCCTCTCAGACAGGGGGTTTTATAGGGAGTGAGTCTATTTTTAGAAAGGGAGTTTTTATAGTGAGTGTATTTTTAGACAGTGAGTCTATTTTTAGACAGGGGGTTTTTATAGAGAGTGAAACAACTCAATTGGTTGTGGGAGAGCAAGACTGCTATTGAGTAAGTTACAAGCCTTGACCTAGGACTTGGCTTGTTATTGGTTGGAATTACTTGCCTGCTATTGGTTGTTAAGGCTTAGCTGCTATTGGTTGTTAGGGCTTAGCTGCTATCGGTTATTAAGAAGCTATGGTTGCAGCACCTTGCTTGCATACTGGGCTCTTTAAGAGAAGACCAGGCTGTGCGAGCAAGGGAGAAGGGAACATGCCCGAGCATGTCTGAGCTTGCTCGGAGCATGCCTGAGCTTGCTCGGGGCTTGTAGAAGGGAAAAAAGGGGCTGGGGAGGGGGTGCGTCCGAGTTCCCAGCAAGGCAACCGGCCTTACAGTCACAACCTACTAAATTGTTTTAATAAACAATTACTAAAGAGGATCAACCCATCAATTAAAAAACCCTTACAATATTAAAACCAACTTTAAGAAAGTTGCATTTAAAGCCAGCTTAAATATATTTTAATTGTATATTCTTTTATCTAGAATAGTTTTTGTTTGTGAGGCAGTCTGTAATGCAATGCTGATTTCTTTTCTTTTCTTTTCTTTCCCCCAAATCCTTATGATTTATTTATTTTTCTTTAATTTTATTTTTCCATAAGTTTTTGAGGTATAGATGGTTTTGGTTACATGAATAAGTTCTTTAGTGGAGATTTGTGAGAACCTGGTGAACCCATCACCTGAGCAGTATACACTATACGGTAATTGTTGTCTTTTATCCTTGCCCCCTCCCACTCTTAGCCCCAAGTCCCCAAATCCATTGTATCATTCTTATGCCTTTGCACCTTCATAGCTTAGCTCCCACATATTAGTGAGAACATATGGTGTTTCATTTTCCATTTCTGTGTTATTTCACTTAGAATAATAGTCTCTAATCTCATCCTGGTCTTTGCAAATGTTAATTCATCCCTTTTCATGGCTGAGAGGTAATCCATTGTATGTGTCTGTGTGTGTGTGTGTGTGTGTGTGTGTGTGTGTGTGTGTGTGTGTGTATGACTGATGGACATTTGAGTTGGTTCCACATTTTTTCAATTGTGAATTGTGCTGCCATAAATGCGTGTGCAAGTATCTTTTTCAAATAATGACTTCGTTTCCTCTGGGTAGATACCCAGTAGTAGAATTGCTGGATCTAAAGGTAGTTCTACTTTTAGTTCTTTAAGGAATCTCCACACTGTTTTTCATAGCGGCTGTACTAGTTTACATTCTCACCAGCAGTGTAGAAGTGTTCCCTGATCGCTGGATCCATGCCAACATCTACTGTCTTTTGATTCCTTGATTATGGAGTAAGGTGGTATTGCATTGTGGTTTTGATTTGCTTTTCCCTGATTATTGATGTTGAGCATTTTTTCGTGTGTTTGTTGGCCATTTGTATATCTTCTTTTGAGAACTGTCTATTCATGTCCTTAGCCCACTTTTTCATGGGATTGATTTTTTGTCGTTGTTACTGATTTGTTTGAATTAGTTGTACATTCTGGATATTAGTACTTTGCCAGATGTATAATTGTGTAGGTTTTCTCTCATTCTGTGCGTTGTGTGTTACTCTGCTGACTGTTACTTTTGCTGTGCAAAAGCTCTTTTGTTTAATTAGGTCCCAGCTATTTATGATTGTTTTTATTTCAGTTGCTTTTGGGCTTTTGGCCATGTACTCCTTGCCTAAACCAATGTCTAGAAGGTTTTTTTTTTTTTTCTGATTTTATCTCCTAGAATTTGTATAGTTTAAGGTCCTAGGTTTAAGTCCTTAATCCATTGAGTTGATTTTTGTATAAGGTGAGAAATGAGGATCCATTTTCATTCTCCTATATGTGACTAGACAATTATCCCAGCACCATTTGTTGAAAAGGGTGTCCTTTCCCCACTTTATGCTTTTGTTTGCGTTGTCAAAGATCAGTTGGCTGTAAGTATTTGGATTTATTTCTGGATTCTCTATTCTGTTCCATTGGTCTATGTGCCTATTTTTCTACCATTACCATGCTTTTTTGGTGACTATGGCCTTATAGTATAGTTTGAAATCAGGTAGTGTGATGCTTCCAGCTTTGCTTTTTTTGCTTAGTGTTGCTTTGGTTATGTGGGCTCTTTTTTGGTTCCATATGAATTTTAGAATTGTTTTTTCTAACTTTGTGCAGAATTATCGTGGTATTTTGATGAGAATTGCATTGAATTGGTAGGTTGCTTTTGGCAGTATGATCATTTTCACAATATTGATTCTACCCATCTATGAGCATGAATGTGTTTCCATTTGCTTGTGTCATTTACGATTTCTTTTAGAAGTGTTTTATAGCTTTCCTTGTAGCGGTCTTTGGACTCCTTTGTTAGGTATATTCCTAAGTATTTTATTTTATTTTTTTGCAGCTGCTGTGATATGGGTTGAGTTCTTGATTTCATTCTCTGCTTGGTTACTGTTGGTGTATAGAAGAGCTACTGATTTGTGTACATTAATCTTCTGTCCTGAAACTTTGCTGAATTCTTTTATCAGTTCTGGAAGCTTTCTGGAGGAGACCTTAGAGTTTTCAAGGTAAACAATCATATCATCAGCAAGGAGGGACAGTTTGACTTCCTTTTTACTGATTTGGATGTCCTTTATCTCTTTTTCTTGTCTGATTGCTCTGTGTAAGACTTTCAGTACTATGTTGAAGAGGAGTGGTGAGAATGGGCATCCTTGTTATGTTACCATTCTCAGGGGAAATGCTTTCAACTTTTTCCCATTCAGTATTATGTTGGATGTGGGTTTGTCATAGATGGCTTTTATTACATTAAGGTATGTCCTTTGCATGCTGATTTTGCTGAGGGTTTTATTCATAAAGGGATACCGGATTTTGTTGAATGATTTTTCTGCATCCTTTGTGATGATCATGTGATTTTTGTTTTTAATTCTGCATATGTAGTGAATCACATTAATTGGCTTGTGTATGTTAAACCATTGCTGCATCCCTGGGATGAAACACACTTGATCATGGTGAATTATCTTTTTGATATGTTGTTGCATTCGGTTAGCTAGTATTTTGTTAAGGATTTTAGCATCTATGTTCATCAAGGATATTGGTCTGTAGTTTTCTTCTTTGGTTGTGTCCTTTCCTGCTTTTGGTATTAGGGTGATGCTGGCTTCATAGCATGAATTAGGGAAGGTTCCTTCTTTCTCTATCTTGTGGGATAGTGTCAAAAGGATTAGTACCAATTCTTTTTTGAACATCTGGTAGAATTATGCTGTGAATCAGTCTGGTCCTGGACAGTATTTTTGTTGGTAATTTTAAAATTACTATTTCAATCTCACTGCTTCTTATTCGTCTGTTCAGGATATCTAATTCTTCCCAATTTAAGCTAGGAGAGTAGTTTTTTTTTTCAGGAATTTATCCATCTCTTAGGTTTTCTCATTAATGTGCACAAAGATGTTCATAGTAGTCTTGAATGGCCTTTTGTATTTGAGTTGTGTCAGTTGTACTATCTTCTATTTCATTTCTCAGTGATGTTATTTGGATTTTTTCTTTTCTTGGTTAATTTTGCTAATGGTCTATCAATCTTATTTATCTTTTCAAAGAACCAGCTTTTTGTTTTATTTATCTTTTGTACTTTTTAAAATTTCAATTTCTTTTAGTTCTACTCTAATCTTGGTTATTTTCTTTCTTCTTCTGGGTTTGGGTTTGGCTTGATCTTGTTTTACGAGTTCCTTGAGGCATGACCTTAGATTGTCTGTTTGTGCTGTTTCCGACTTTTTGATGTAGCTGTTACGGCTATGAACTTTTCCTCTTAGCACTGCCTTAGCTGGATCCCAGAGGTTTTGATAGGTTGTGTCATTCAGTTTGAAGGATTTTTAAATTTTCATCTTGATTTCATTTTTGACCCAATGCTCATTCAAGAGCAGGCTATTTAATTTCTATGTATTTGCATGGTTTTGAAGGTTCCTTTTGGAGTTGATTTCCTGTATTTTGCTAAGCTCCAGGTAAAGTTGGGAACGTCTCCCACAAACAGACCTTCAGCTTCTCCTGTGGGGATGTGTGTTTGGGAAAGGAGCAAAATGCTGATAGATTCTTGAGGGTAGGCTTAGATGGTGTGCCACTGCACACAAGCATCTCTGGGCATGTTGACTCTAGATGACCAGTAGAGAGAAGGCCAATTAGGAAAAATCAAGTTGAAGATCTTGAAAAGATACCATATACACAAATCAACTGAAGATGGAATAAAGATTTAAATGTAAAACCCAAAACTGTAAAAACCCTGGAAGACAACCTAAGCAATACTATTCTGGATATAGGAACTGGAAAAAATTTCGTGACAAAGACACCAAAAGCAATCACAACAAAAGCAAAAGCTGACAAATGGAATTTAATCAGATAACTTCTGCATAGCAAAAGAAATCATCAACAAAGTAAAGAGACAACATATAGAATGGGAGAAAATATTTGTGTACTATGCATCTGACAAAGATCTAGTATAAAGCATATATAAGGAACTTAAATTTACTAGAGTAAAACAAACAACTGCATTAAAAAGAGGGCAAAGGATGTAAACAGATACTTTTCTAAAGAAAACATACATCAGCCAACAAGCATATAAAAAAAGCAAAATATCACAAATTATTAGAGAAATGTAAATCAAAACCACAATGAGATACCATCTCATATCAGTCAGAATGGCTACTTTAAAAGTGAAACAAAACAAAACAGATACTGTCAAGGTTGAGGAGAAAATGGAATGCTTATGAGCTTTTGGTGGGAATCTAAATTAGTTTAAGTATTGTGGAAAGCATTGTGGTAGCACCTAAGAGAGCTAAAAGTAGAACTACCATTCGACCCAGCAATCTCATTACTGGGTGTATACCTAAATATAAATTGTTCTATCATAAAGACACAGGTATGTTTGTTACAGAACTTTTACAATAGTAAAGATATGGAATCAACCTGAATGCCCATCAGTGGTAGACTGGATAAAGAAAATGTACATATACACTTCTTTATCATATGGAATACTATGCAGCCATAAAAAAGAATGTGATCATGTCCTTTCCAGGAACATGAATGGAGCTGAAGGTCAGGTCATAATCATTAGCAAACTAAGCAGGAACAGAAAACCAAATACTGCTTGTTCTCACTTATAAGTGGGAGCTAAATGATGAGAACAGGTGGACACATAGAGGGGAACAATACACACTGGGGTCTATAGGAGGGTGAAGGGTTAAAGAAGGGAGAGGCTCAGGAAAAATAACTAATGGATACTAGGCTTAGTACCTGAGTCATGAGAAAAATCTGTACAACAATCCCCATGACATAAGTTTACCTATATGAAAAACCTGCACATGTACCCCTGAACCTAAAATAGAAGTTAAGAAAGAAAAGATATTAAAGCCAAGCCAAGCCTACTTCCATTTATTTGCCTAGTCATTAACATCAACCAGTTGATGTGGTGAGTTAGAATTTTGAACTCTTTTCAGAGTTACCAAGGATGCAACTCTTTTGGACCATCCATTTAAACTTGTTTCCAGGTTGGGACTTGAAATCCCAACTTACGGCAAGAGTTAATCTCATCTGCTCTTGAGTAAAAGATAGTAATGAGGATAAACCTAGAGAAATGAAGAAAGTTGTGTTTCTGGGAGAGTTTCAGGTAAACTAGAGGGAGACTGTGTTAGTCCGTTTGCATGCTGCTGTTAAAGACATGCCCGAGCCTGGGAAGATAAAGAGCTTTAGTTGGACTTACAGTTCCACATGGTTGGGGAGGCTTCAGAATCATGGCAGGAGGCAAAAGGCACTTCTTACATGGTGGCAGGAAGAGAAAATGAGGAAGATGCAAAAGCAGAAACCCCTGATAAAACCATCGGATCTTGTGAGACTTATTCATTAACACGAGAACAGTATGGGGGAAACTGTCCCCGTGATTCAAATTATCTCCTACCGTATCTCTCCCACAAGACATGGGAATTATGAGTGTACAATGCAAGATGAGATTTTGGAGGGGACACAAAGCCAAACCATCTCAGAGACATTGTAGAGGAAATACTTTATTGGAAAATGGAGGATGAGCAGTTCTTCATCATAGGTTCAGGATAGTAGATAAGCATCTCTGCATTTATCTGTCTCACTTTGTAATGTACTCTTCAGAGATAAAATAAGGAGACGTTAAGCTTTGAATGAAGAGGATTAAAAAGATGGCACACATTGTCCCCTTTGAAGCCCATGGACAGTTACATGTGCATATGGAATGACTGGTGACCTCGTCAAGAAGACTAAATGTAATTTGATGTATTATGAGAAGTTTCAAGCTGATTTACAACAATTGGTATTGTTTCTATAATTTTAGCTAACATTATAATATGAACTCTGCATACAAATTAATCAGAGATACTCAATATTCTCTAAACACACACTACTCTCTACTAAAATATTACCTTGGTCACACCCCACCCAATTTTTATAGACTTTAATTTTTAGGAGAGTTATAGATTTTCAGAAAAATTGAGAAGTACAGAGAATTCTCATACACGCTGTAAATAGTTTCCTCTATTATTACCATCTTAAATTAGTATGGTAAATTTCTTTTAATTAATTAGTCAGTATTTGTACCTTATTTATATTAATTATTATTATTATTATTATTTGGATAAAGAGTCTTGCTGTATCACCCAGGATGGAGTGCAGTGGTGCAATCACGGCTCACTGCAATCTCTGCCTTCTTGACTTTAGTGATCCTCCCACACCAGTTTCCTGAATAGCTGGGACTACCTGTGTGCACCACCATGTCTGCTAATTTTTGCATGTTTTGTAGAGACAGGGTTTCACCGTGTTGCCTAGACTGGTCTGAAACTCCTGAGCTCAACCTATCCGCCTGACTCGACTTCCCAAGATCCTGGGGTTACAGCCATGAGCCACTGTGCCCAGCCCAACATTTGTATTTTAGAATTAACTAAAGTTTATACTTTATTCAGAATTCCATAGTTTTTACATAATGTCCTTTTCCTGTTCTGTGATCGCAACCAGAATGCCACATTTCATTTAGTTGTTATGTTTCTAGGCTCCTCTTGTCTGCGACAGTTTCTCAGATTTGCCTTGTTTTTGATGACCTTTACAGTTTTGAGTACCAGTCAGGTATTTTGTAGTATATTCCTCAGTAGGATTTATCTGATGTTTTTATGATAATAACCCTGGGTTTATAGGTTACTGAGAGAAAGACCATTTTCATCACATCATGTCAAGGATATACACTATCAGCATGATTTATAACTATATCTGGCCTTTCATAATAAAATTTTGAATCTTGGGTTTAGCTTCATGTCTTGTCTGGTATTCAACCATTTTCTGTCATCAGCCCACACTGAAGCTATAATGAGTTCCATGTACAGTTATACAGTACTTCTTACTATTTCACCTCTTTAGACATGTGTTTCCCTTGCTTACCTTCCCATCTTCATTTAGGTAATACATTTGTATTGTTCAGAAATAGCACCGTTGCTGGAATGTCACTGCTCAGTCAGAATTAGATGACCTCCTTCTCTGCTAACTTTGAAGCTAATACAAAATGTTCCTTTGGCTGAAACTTTCAATACCAACATGGTGCCACATGGGGAGCAGAGATAGTAACATCTTTGCTTTCTGATGGCTCAGTGTTCGAAAACTTTGCTTCATGCTCAAAATTATTTAAAATACTGTAGAACATTACCTTAAGGCTATGTGTGTTAGGTGAATACGAAACATAATTCCATGTTTAGACTTGGGACTCCTCCCCAAGATATCTCATTATGTATCTGAAAATCTTCCAAAATCCAAAATAATCTGAAATTCAAAACACCTGTGTTCCCAAGAATTTTAGATAAGGGATACTAGGCAGGGAGCAGTGGCTCACACCTGTTACACCAGCACTTTGGGAGGCCAAGGTGGGCAGATCACCTGACATCAGGAGTTCAAGACCAGCCTGGCCAACATGGTGAAACCCTGTCTCTACTAAAAATACAAAACTATCTGGGAATGGTGGCAAGCACCTGAAATACCAGCTACTCAGGAGGCTGAGGCAGGAGAATCACTTGAATCCGGAGGTGGAGGTTATAATGAGCCAAGATTGGCCCACTGAACTCCAGCCTGAGTGACAGAGCAAGGCTCCATCTCAAAACAATGTTATATATATATATATATATATATATATATATATATATATATATTATACTAAATCTGCACAGCAGTGTCCATGTTTCTGTATAGTGCCTATTAAGTTGTTTCATAATGGTTTTGCTTGTTTGACTTTCCCATTGGATTTAGGCATCAGGACAAGAACTATGTCTTATTTGTATTTGTATTCTCAAACAGTGTACAGTGTCTTGTACATTGTGGACACAGAGTAAGTGCTTATTGAATGACTCAATGAATAAAGGACTGAATGAAATAACACTGAAGCTGAAAACAAAATTGTTAACACAAGTCCATATGTTATATATTTAATATACAGTCACACATCATTTATCGATGGGGATACATTCTAAAAAATGCATAATTTGGCAATTTTATCATTGTGCTAGGGTTATGGAGTTTACTTACACAAATTTAGATGAAATGGCCTACAACACACCTAGGATGTATGATACAGCATATTGCTTTTAAGCTATAAACCTGTACAATATGTTACTGTACTGAATATTGTAGGCAATTACAACACTATGGTATTTGTGAATCTGAACATACCTAAACATAGAAAATGTACAGTAAAAATATGGTATAAAAGATAGAAAATGGCCCATCTATATAAAGTACCATGAACACAGCTTGTAGGACTGGAGGTTATACTGGGTGAGTTGGTGAAGAAGTTGTGAGTAAATGTAAAGATTGAAGACTTTACAAACACTGTACACTTAGACTACACTGAATTTACTTTAAAGAGTTTATTTCTTTGATAATAAATTTACCATAGCTTACTGTAAGTTCTTTTGCTTTACAAACTTCTGTATTTTTATAAAACTGTTTTAACGTTTTGTAACACAGCTGAATACACAACCACATTGTACAGCTGTACAAAATATTTTCTTTCTTTTATATACTCTATAAGCTTTTTCCTATTAATTTTGTTATAACTTTTTAAACTTTCTTATTTAAAGTTAAGACACAAAAACACACATGAGCCTAGGCCTACACATGGTGGGATCATCAATGTCACTGTCTTGCACTGGAAGTTCTTCTGAGCAGTAACACACAGAGAGCTGTCATCTCCTGTAATAACGATACCTTCTTCTGTAACACCTCTTGAAAGATCTGCCTGGGACTGTTTTTTCAATAAGTAGAAGGAATACACTGTAAAATAATGATAAAAATATAATATGATACATACACAAACCAGTAACATAGTCCTTTATTATCAAGTATCATGTACTGTAAGTAACTGTATGTGTTACACTTTTTATAGGACTGTCAGCACAGTGGTTTTTTATTTTTATATACCAGCATCACCACAAACACATGAGTAATGTGTTACATCATGACATATTGACAGCTGTGATATTGTTATGGGATCCTTGGGGTGTGCTTTGCCATCCAGAAACCTCTGTGGCCAGTGGCACCTCTGCCCAAGTTTTTACTCAGGCCCTCTGTCCTCGTTCTACCCATTTGTCCTGGCAGGCTATGCTCAGCTTGTACTACTGGCCTGCATCTCACACCTGGTAATGGAGAGCCGGGTGTGGAGCAGCAAGGAGAGTGTATCAGTGAGCAGGCATGGGGTCCGGCCACTGAGCACAGCTGGGCATGCTGGCTGTGGTGGGATGGGTAAGCTCCAGGCACTGACATGGGCACTGGCTCCCTGTGAGGCTGTGGCTGGACCAGGCCTAACCATAAGCAGCTTTCACAGCTGACACTGAGGAATGCAATGGTGACTGCAAGCTTGGAGATGTCAGGAATGGCAGAGCCCCCAAAAGGTTATCACAGTCCTGGTACAAGGAGCTCTTAGGTCTGGGTTCCCTGAGGTGCCACAGCTCTTCTCTCCTTGTCTCCTTCAATGTGGTGAGCAAAGGGCATGTTTCAGCCCTATTTGTGTTATAGCTCTTTCGACCCTGCGATTCAGCGGGTCCCAAGTTCTTGTCCCATGCCCAGTAAGAATGAGGTATGTGGACAAGATGAGGGTGAGCAAGGTGAAGAGGAGCTTTATTAATTGATAGAACAGTTTAGAAGAGACTTGCAGTGGGTAGCTCCTCACCACAGCCAGGTGTCCCAATGACATTTCAGCTCTCAGCAGAGAGGAAACTCTGGAGTGGGTAACTCTTCTCTGTAGCTGGTCATCTCTGTACCTCTTCAGCATTCAGTAGGGAGGCTGGGGTGGGTAGCTCCTCTTTGCAGCAGGTTGTACTATTGTCTCTTCAGATCTCAGCAGAGAGGAGACCCTGGGATGGGTAGCTCCTTTCTCCAGCTGTTTGTTCCAATGTCTCTTAGGTTCTCAGCAGAGAGGAGACTCTGGTGGGGGGTAGCTACTCTCTGCAGCTGGTCAGCCCATTGTCTTCCCAAGTCTGGCTGAGTATGGGGTTTTTATGTGCTGTCAGAGGAGACAAAGTGTGTGCTGATTGGTCCATGGGTGGCCATGGGTGGGCCTGGGAAAAACAACATAATTTCTCACTCAAGTCCACAGAACTGGCAGCCTGAAACTGAGGCTTCAGGCTTACCCGAGCTTAAAGGTGGGACTTCACCAGGAACCTCCCTGCCTTTCTGTCCTGAAGCCTGTCTGCCTCCTACCATTGTTAATGGTGCCCAGGCTGTTTGTGCCGAGGGTTATCTACAGGCCGGTGCCAACCTGCCCTCAGCTCCCTCTCAGCCTCCCTCTCATGTTTGTCAATGCCAAAAGTCTAGAGGGGACCAAGGCAACAGGGGGCTGACAAGTCAGCACTGACCTGAACATTCAAACACCTGGCTGGGTTGCAATAACACCTGGGCTTGGACTCAACTTTGCTCTGAGATGGGAGTGGATGTCAGGCATGGGGAGAGGCCCGGCAGTGGAAGCAGGCATTTCTGAGCCTGTGCAGGTGGGGAAAGGGGTGGCCTTCCTGTGTCCCTGAGAGTGCAGAGATGCCTGGGTCCTCAGCCATGGCTTGGGTGGCTGCAGCTGTACCCAGGAGGGCAGATTCTGCTTCCTCCTGGCCCCCAAGAGCACAAGGATGCTTGGGTCTGCAGCCATGGATTGGGCAGCTGCAGCTGCATCTGGAAGGGCAGGGCTCCTGCATGCTCCCCACTCTCAAGAGCACAGGGATGTCAGGGTTTTTAGCTGTGGCTGGGTGGCCACAGCTGTGCCCATGGAGTGCAAAGCTCCCACCCTGCCAAATCAGAAGAGGACAGGCTCCACCTGTTTTTGGCTCCCACTGGTTCCATGGAGCATGAAGCCCTGGCTGTATCTCCTTTACTACAGCCAGCATTATGGCAGCAGCCACTCTTGATGGGCTGCTACTGCCATTGGCATCACTAGGCAATAGGGATTTTTCAGCTACATTATAATATTATGGGACCACTGTAGAATATGGAATTCATTGTTGACTGAAATGTCAGCATTTGGTGAATGACTGTAATTATTTTCTCCTATAATTCACAATTAAGAATGAGGACTGGCTTGGTGTGATGGCTCACAGTTGTAATTCCAGAACTCTGGGAGGCCAAGGTGGGCAGACCACTTGAGTCCAGTAGTTCTAGACTGGCCTGCCCAACCAGGTGAAACCTTGTATGCTAAAAAAAGAAAACATTAGCTGGGTGTGTTAGTACATGCCTGTAGTCCCAGCTACTTGGGAAGCTTAGGCATGAGAATTCACTGAACATGGGAGGTGGAGGTTGCAGTGAGCTGAGTTTGTGCTACTGTACTCCATTCTGGGCAACAGAATCAGACTCTGTCTCAAAAACAAACAAAGAAACAAACAAACAAACAATAAAAGAATGAGGCCTATTAAAAAGGGGAAAATTAAAAAAGGGGAAGGCATTTATTGAAAAGTAAGAACAAATAACAGATGGAGTATCCTTTGGCAGTACATATTTTGTTCTCTTATTTTTCTATGTTTGTCGTAGTCATTGGCATGCAGAAAAATGATCTTGTCTTCTTGGTAGGTCTGTAGTCATCTTATATTTTGATGAAGTTTTGGAACTAAAGTGATTTTCAGCTTAATCTTTAGGTAATCAAATTTTCTTTAATCAGAATGACCAACTCTGATCATTCTGGTTATTCAAGAATTTATTGTATTTTATTTGATTGATTTTAGCAAGGTCATATTCACAGTAATAAATGTTTCATAGTTCTAATTATTTGTCACAAATCCTCTTTTTACCTAATTAAACACATTTTTGTGTATGTTTTAGATGCCATTTGGCACGATCCCTTTTCTAAATGCCATTAGATTTATCCTAATGATATAGGAATCATTCAGAATATGCTTCTGGCAATCCAGGGTGATATTTTAAAGTGACATTATTCTTGATTTAATTTTTTGTGCTAACCAACTTTTATGTATAGCTATGTCTTTATTGGAAGGCTTAAAAATATTTTCATGGTACTAGACACATGTGATACATTCTTACCAGGAGCTAATCAAGTTCTTTATAGCAAAGAATAAAATGCCAAACTAGTCGTTTTTTATGGTTATAAAACCTACTCTTAAAGTTTGAAAATGATATATATGTCAAGAAAAGTATTTGTAATTTTCCAACATAAATCATTGCCCATTTATTAAACTACTACAACAGTACTGTATTCAAATAATGAAAACTCAACATTCAAATGGTGTTTAATAAAATTGCTCACTGCTTCTCTCTGATTGTATCTTGGTTGAAAGAGCAATTCAGATATAATAGTAGTTTGTGTCATATAATGAATGTGTGTTCCTACCAGTACATGATGCAAGAACATAACAATAATACAAATAAAAGTTTTATTTTTTTGATATCAGTTGTATGCTTTCTTTTTGAGTTATTAGGATAACTAAATTTCATATTAAAATTTAATAAAATTTTTGCATTTTAAAATATCAATATATTTCTTAAGCAAATGTAAATCATGATAAGATAATTCAGTTACAACAGGATGGCTTCAGTGTGTCGTATATTTATGAGGATTAATGGAGTGACTGCTAGAAGTGAGAAGTACTAGAAATTTTAAAAAGTCAAGGATTTGCATTTTTGAAGCCAGTGAACCACTTCTCTGCTAATAGAGAAAGCAATAAGGTTACAATCCCAAATTTTATTCATTATAGCTTATATTAGTTGATGTAGTATTATTTTAGATAAGACTGATGGGATAAAGCAATCATAGTTTTTGGTTTGAGCTTTTGAGTAACTGATTTAGATTGTTAGTTTTCTTTTTATTGAAATATATAGATGAGTGCAGAAATCATAAGCATACAACTTCACTGATTTTTTTTGCAAGTGAAACACACTTGTGCCTGTGTAGCCAGCACCTAGGTCAAAAATTGGAACATTATTAGCATGCAGAAGTCCCCCTTTTTACCTCACTTTAGATACTAACACCTTTCAAAGGACAATATGTATTCTAATGTTTATGTATTTGTTTGTCTATTACTGACCTATATCTAAATAGAATCACAGAATTTGTAGTCTTTTGTTTCTGGCTTCTTTTATTCACTAGTACGTCTGTGAGATTTCATCTTTGTTTTTACATGTAGTAGTAGTTCATTCTTTTTATTGCTGCATACATAATATACCACTGTATTGATGTAACAAAATGTACTTATCTTTTCTACAGTTTATAGACTTTTGGAGTGCTTCTAGTTTGGGTTATTTTAAATGATACCTCAGTGAACAGTCATGTTTATGTCTTGTATCTTTTGGTAGACATATGCACTCATTCTTGTTGAATATAGCATTCCTGTATCATAGACTTTGTCTTGTTTTAAGCTTTAGTAGATGATACCAAATAGGTAGATTTCCATCAGCAAGCAGAGTATGAGACTTCCAGTTTCTCCACATTGTCATTAACACAATATTATCTATATTTTTCATTATTAGCTATTTCCCTTGGTGTGTAATGAAGTTTGTTAAAATGATTAGATGAGGAAACTATGTATCTGCATGGGGGATTTTAAATACTGAAAATTCTGTTCAGTGAACATCTGAAGTTCATAGCCCATTAGTGAGTATAGAGGCCTCTGGTTGGGAAGAACAAGTGTCCTTCTTGTGTTACAATTTCTCTGTGGCTTAATGTTATTCACTTCATCTCAATATTTTTTTCTCACCAATTATAGTGAAAAGCAAGCAACTTCCAAAGCTGGTTATACTTAAACTGTCATTTGAAGCCACTCTTGGAAGGTAGACTGAGTCCTAGAACAGAAATCTTTATAGTAGCTATAAAAGATTAACTTGGTTAAACTCAATTTAGAATTATAAACATACACTCATCACACCAGAGAGTTTTGTGTGGATCAACAGGTAGAACCTGGATTTTGAAAGCCTAAGAAATGTTTTGGAATGTTAAAGTTGACTGTCCTCAAACTTAAATTATTTGGGCTAAAGGTATTTTGCAATTGGACGCAATAAGAAAACATATTCATCACAGTGGCCACTGTATCTGATTATTATTATTATTGTAATTTTTTGAAACATAGTCTTGCTCTGTCACCAAGTCTGGAGTGCATTGGTGTGATCATGGCTGACTGCAGCCCTGACCTTGTGGACTCTAGTGATTCTCGGCCTCAGCCTCCCTAGTAGCTGGGACTATAGGCACATGCCATCATGCCTGGCTAATGTTTATTTTTATGTATTTTCTTTGTAGAGGTGGTGATATGGTTTGGCTCTGTGTCCCCATCCAAATAGCATGTCAAATTTTAATCCCTACACGTTAGGGGATGGAGCAAGTGGGAAGTGATTAGATTATGGGGGTGGATTTCTGCTTTGCTATTCTTATGATAATAAGTATGTTCTCACAATATCTGACGGTTTAAAAGTATGTGGCACCTCCTCCTTCTCCTTCTCTCTCTCTCCTGCTATGCCATGGTAAGACATGCTTCCTTCCTCTTTGCCTTCCACCATGATTGTAAGTTTCCTGAGGCTTCCTAGTCATGCTTTCTTTACCGCCTGTGGAACTGTGAGTTAATTAAACTTCTTTTCCTTATAAATTACTTAGTGTCAGGTAGTTCTTTATAGCAGTGTGAGAATGGACTAAAAAAGAAAATTGATACCAGTAGTGGAGTTATGCTATAGAGATACCTGAAAATGTAGAGTCAGCTTTGGAACTGGGTAATGGACAGAGGTTGGAACAGTTTGGAGGGCTCAGAAGAAGACAGGAAGATGTAGGAAAGTTTGGAACTTCCTAGAGACTTGTAGTATGGTTTTGACCAACATGCTGATAGTGATATGGACAATGAAATTCTGTGGTCTCAGATGGAGATGAGGAACCTATTGAAAACTGGAGTAAAGGTCACTGTTGCTATGCTTTAGCAGAGACTGGTGTCATTTTGCCCCTGCCCTAGAGATGTGTGAAAGTTTGAACTTGAGAGAGATGAATTAGGGTATATGGGGGAATAAATTTCTAAACAGCAGAGTGTACAAGATGTGACCTGGCTGCTTCTAACAGAATATGCTGATATGCATTTGCAAATAGATGATCTGAAATTGGAACTTATATTTAAAAGGGAAGCAGGGCATGAAAGTTGGCAAAATTTGCAACCTGATCATGAGGTAGGAGAGAAAATCCCATTTCCTAGGGAAAAATTCAAGCCAGCTGCAGAAATTTGCATAAGTAAAAGAAGCTAAATGGTAATAGCCAAGGCAGTGGGAACAGTCTCAAGGGCATGCTAGAGACCTTCACAGCAGCCCCTCCCATCACAGGACCTAAGTCTTAGGAGGATAAAATGGTTTTGTGAGCCAGGCCCAGGGCCCAGCTGTTCTGTGCAGCCTTGGTACATGGTGCCCTGCACTGCTTCAGGTCCACTGTGGCTAAAAGGGACCAAGGAACAGCTCAGGCCATGGCTTCAGAGGGTACAAGTCCCAGGCCTTGGTGGATTTCACACGTTGTTGGGCCTGCAGGTACACAGAAGGCATGAGTTGAGGTTTGGGAATCTCGATCTAGATTTCAGAGGATACATGGAAAAACTTGGATGTCCAAGCAGAAGTCTGTTGCAGGGACAGAGCCCTCATGGAGACCTCTACTAGGGCAATGCAGAGGGGAAATGTGGCCTTGGAGCCCTCACAGAGTCCCCACTGGGGACTGCCTAGTGGAGCAGTGAGAAGAAGGCTAGTATCCTCCAGACTCCAGAATGGTAAGTCCACCAATATCTTGCTCCATACGTCTGGAAAAGCTACAGGCATTCTTTGCCAGACCATGAAAGCAGCCAAAGGGCCTGTATCCTGCAAAGCTACAAGGGTGGGGCTTTCCAAGACCTTAATAACCCATCCCTTGCATCAGTATTGCATCACTGTGTCCTGGAGTCAAAGGAGATTATTTTGGAGCTTTAAGATTTAATGAGTGCTCTGCTGCATTCAAACCTGCATGGTGCCCATAACTCTTTTGTTTTGGCCAATTCCTCCCTTTGGGAATGGTAGCATTTACCCAATGCCTGTACCCCCATTTTATCTTGAAGGTAACTAACTTGTTTTTTATTTTACTGGATCATAGGCAGAAAGGACTTGCCTTGTCTCAGATGAGACTTTGGACTTACTTGGGCTTTTAACTTAATGCTAGAATGAATTAAGACTTTGGGAGAATGTTGGGGAAGCATGAATAGTTTTGAATTGTGAGAAGGACATGAGATTTGTGAGGAGCCAGGGACTGAGTGATAGGATTTGGCTCTGTGTCCCCTCCCAAATGTCATGTCAAATTGTAATCTCCAGTGCTGGTGGTGGGGTATGGTGTGAGGTGATTTGATCATGGGGGCAGTTTCTAATGGTTTAACATCATCCCCAGGTACTGTTCTCGTGATAGTATGTTCCCATGAGGTCTGATGGTTTAAAAGTGTGTGGCACTTTCCCCTTCTTTGTCTCTCCTACTCCATTTTGGAAAGATGTGCTTGCTTTCCCTTCACTTTCCACCGTGATTGTAAGTTTTCTGAGGCCTCATAGCCATGCTTCCTGTACAGCCTATGAAACTATGAGTCAATTAACCTCTTGTCCTTATCAATTACCCAGTCTCAGGCAGTTCTTTATTACAGTGTGAGAACAGACTAATACAGATGGGGTCTCACCATGTTGCCCAGTCTGGTCTCTGATAGAGTAGTATTATTTTGTTTCTTGTTCTTCATTCTTCCCCAAATTGTTTATAGAATTAGATGACACAGTGGTTAACAGGAGTTGTGGGAATTAGAGTTGGTAGAAAATGGGGAGATATGGGTCAAAAAATACAAAGGATCAGATACATGGGATGAAAAGTTGAGAGATCTAATCTATCACCTGAGGAATATAGTTAAAATTTTTTTGGATTAGAAATATTTATAGCTAAAATATTGTAACTAAAGTAGGTAGATTTTAGTTACTTTTCTAATAAGTAGCTATGTGAGATGATACATGTGTTAATCTGTTTCACTATAGTCAGGATTTTACAATCTATTTGCATGCCACAACATCATTTTGTAAACCTCAAATAGTCACACTAAAATTCATCTTCTTTCTTTCTTTCTTTCCTTCTTTCTTTTTTTTTTTTTTTTTAAAGAACTAGATCATAGTGAAGAGATAGTTTCTCTGTCAGTTATCATATTCTGGTCATTACCTGTGTAAGAGAGATTATTTTTTTCTACTTTTAATAGAACATCTTGGTTTGATAAATTGCCCACTATTCAGAGGAAGTGGATTTATACAGAAGGAGAGAATATTTTCAGACAAAGTGGATTTATACAAAAGCAGAGAATTTTTTGTTGTTGTTGTTTTTATTACTCAGGGTTCTCTCCAAGAAAGTACTTTCTGCAGTCTCTGGTTATTTCTTTAGTTTATCATAGTAAGGCAGTAAGTGAAACATAGAAAGAACACATACAAGTAAGGCATAGAAAGAAATCAGATCAATATTTTGAAGGTTAATGTATTATAGACTACTCAATCAGGTCACAAATTAATTCTGGGATATAATTTTCTTTAGAGTCCTGGAGAACTTTTAGATTTTTCTGTATGAGGCATCTCTATTCCAACACCTTTACATTAGGAAATTGGCAGTATTTTATAGCATTATATTAAATATTTAATAAAATGTGTTGATAATTTAGAATAATTTATTTGTATTTTTTATATGTCAGTGTCTGATTATCTGGGAAATACAATGAATCTTTTATATTCACAAAGCAATATTGGTATGTTAGGCCTACTATAATACATTTTGATACTGACTATTTTGCATTAAGATGAGTAAATTATTCTTAAAGGGGTTTTATTTGTTAATAGGTCCTAAGTGAAATCACACTGCAAAGCCAATAAAAAGTCTGGGTACATCAAGTTTCTTGCAGTTCTACACTGAATTTTAACAGGAGACAAAACCTTTCTGTTCTATAATCAATCTCTGAGTCAATTGATTATCCCAATACTATTAATACTTCTTCTAATACTGAATAAAACTTTGGGAAAATAAAATCATAGCTAACTTATGAATGTAGCAAGGAAAGTTATTTGGCTAGATGGAGATATAAGCAGTGCGTTAAGGCAGAAGGAAAAAGAAAAGACAGAAGATTGTTTCCTCCAAAAGTAGCTGGGTATGTTGGCATGCACCTCTAGTCCCAGCTACTCAGGAGGCTGAGATGGGAGGATCACTTGAGCCCTTGAGCTTGACACTGCAGTGAGCCATGATTGCACCACTGCACTCCAGCTTGGGCAACAGAGTGAGACCCCATCTCTAAAAATAATTCTAGTCTTGAATTGGCTGGAACTGTTGCCATCTGTGTGATAGGCAACTCACTTAACTTCTCTTAATCATCACTTTCTTGTTGTAATGAAGAGACATATTCACTGTTACTAACATGTATTTATCACGAGCATTAAAAGGTTTTCAAATTTATAATACTCTGTAAACAATACACTATTATTAGAATTTCTTGATCTAGGATAAAGAGATTGCCACTTATAGAAACAGAAAATTCTTGCCTCCCAATGAATAGATACTATATGTAACTGGTAAAATAAGTAAACAGGAACTAGAAAAATACATCTATCACCTTGTATTACATGTAGATATGCAGTCTTTATTACTTAATAAGGTTTGCACTATCAGTAAGATATAGTCTGCTAAAGGACTTAAGGCAGGACTATAAGAACAACAAAACTAAGGTTTTTACAGAAAATAATATAGGATATAATGTGATAAAACTAATAAAACAAATTCCTTTTATGGCTATTATAAAAGCTGTTATTGTTTTATAACTGTTATAGCTGTCTTATTTTGAAGAAACATTGAAGAAAACTCAGTGTTTCTGCTAGTACTCACATACTCCACTCTGCCACTGTCAGGACATGTGCATGCATAGGCAATGCCACATAGCCACAACTGGCACAAATGCATGCTTGCAGTCCGCACCATTCTGCAACCACCTATGCATGCTTATGGACTCTCCTACTCCACTACTCCTGACACATGTGCATGAGCATGGACGCTGCTGTCACCACCTGATGAAGTTCTTTTGTTGATATCCCCCAATCAGAATGTTATTGCCAGTGTACCAGGAACACATCACCCCCTTTAGAGCAGCAGGTGTTTACCTTTTAGTGGCCAGAGAACAAAGTCATGGGCCTGGTACTAGCCCTGCAGGGTTACAGCACATAGCCTAGGAGTGATGAACTGATGTTTTGCCCCCTAAAACCAGCCAGAAATTAAAAGAGTTGACTGAACCAAACTTACCCTACAGTCAAATCTTCAAAGGCATAAAAGAATAAAAAAGCAAAAATCCCACTAAAAAACAGCAACATTAAAGATTAAAGGAGTATCAACCCACACAGGAGAAAGAACCAGAACATGAACTCTGGCAATTCTACAAGCCAGAATGTCTTACCTCCAAACAACCACACTAACTTTCCAGCCATGATTTTTAACCAGGCATAAATGGCAGAAATGACATACATAATTCAGAGTTTGCATAGCAATGAAGATAATCAGGTTTTAGGTGAAAGCTGAAACCCAATCCAAGGAATCTTAGGAATCTAATAAAATGATACAAGAGCTGCAATATGAAGTAGCCATTTTCAGAAAGAAACAAACTGATATGATAGAGCTGAAAAATACACTACAAGAATTTCACAATACAATCAGAAGTATTAGCAACAGAATACACCAGTCAGAGGAAAGGATCTCAGAGCTTGAAGACTGGTTCCTTGAACCACCTCAATTAGATAAAGATAAAGAACAAAGAATACAATGGAATGAAGAAAGTTTCCAAGAAATACAGGATTTTGTAAAGGGACCAAACATGTGAAACATTGGCATCCCTGAAAGAGAAGGAGAGAAAACAAGCAAAATAGAAAACATATTTTAAGATACTGTTCATGAAAAATTTCCCAACCTTGCTAGAAAGGTCAGCAATCAAATTCAGAAGGTTCAGAGAACCCATGTGAGATACTATACAAGAAGATCATCCTCAAGACATATAGTCATCAGATTCTCCAAGGTCAACACGAAAAAAAAAAAATCCATTAAAGACAGCTGGAGAGAAGGGGAAGGTCACCTACAAAGGTAACCCTATCAGGCTAAGAGTGAACCTTTCAGCAGAGACCCTATAATACCAAAGAGACCGGGGGCATATATTCAGCATTCTGAAAGAAAAGAAATTTCAAACAAGAATTACATATTTGGCCAAGCTAATCTTTATAAATGAAGGTGACATAAGTTTCTTTTCAGACAAGCAAATGGAAAAAATAATTTGTTACTACCAGACCTGTTTCGAGAAGTTCTTAAGGGAGTGTTAAACATGTAAACAAAACACTGTTACCAGCCACCACAAAAACACACTTATATTGCCAAAACATACTTTGACCATTGACAGTACAAAGCAATTACATGATCAAGTCTGAATAACAACTAGGGAACAATGTGATAGTATAAAGTTCACACATATCAATATTAACTTTGGATGTAAACAGGGTAAACACCCCAGTTAAAAGACTTAGAGTGCCAAGTTGGATAAAAAGGCAAGATCCAACAATATGCTGTCTTTAAGAGACCCATTTCACATCCAGTGACATGGATAGGCTCAAAGAAAAGGGCTAGAGAAAAATCTACCAAGCAAATGAAAAAATAAAAGCATGGGTTGCTTTTCAATTTGAGACGAAACAAATTTTAAACCAGCAATGATAAAAAAAGACCGAGATGGGCATTACATAATGGTAAGGTTCAATTCAACAAGAAGGCTTAACTATATTTATATGCATCCAACTGGAGCGGCCAGATTCATAAAGCAAGTTCTTAGAGACCTATGAAGAGACTTGCATAACCACATAAAAGTAGTGGGAGATTTCAACACCTCACTGACAGATCATTGAGGCAGAAAACTAACAAATATTTTTGGGACATGAACTCAACACTTGACCAAATGGACCTAACAGTCATCTATAGAACACTCTACCCAACAACAGAATATTCATTCTTCTAATCTTCATGTGGCACACACTCTAAAATTGATCACATGCTTGGCCATAAAACAATAATTTCAAAAATATCAAAATCATAGTAACCATACTCTCAGACCACAGTGCAATAAAAATAGAGATTAACACTAGGGATGATCTCTTAAAACCACACAATTACATAGAAATTAAATGACTTTTGGGCAAACAATGAAACTATGGCAGAAATCAAAAAGTTCTTGGAAACTAATCAAAACAAAGACACAACATTCCAGAATCTCTGGGACACAGCTAAAGCAGAGTTAAGATGACAGTTTATGGAGCTAAATACATACATAAGAAATGAGAAATACCTGAAATATACTACCTAACATAGCATCAAGAGGAACTAGAAAAACAAGAGTGAAGCAACACTAAAGCTAGCAAAGAAAGAAGTAACCAAAATCAGAATTGAACTAAATGAAATTGAGACATGAAAAACCACACAAAATGTCAATGAAACCAAAGTTGTTCCTTTCAAAGAATAAATAGATCAATAGACCACTAACTAGACTAATGAAGAAGGAATAAAGAGAAGATCCAAATAAAAATAATGAGAAATGGCAAAGGAGATACTACCACCAACTCCACAGAAATTCAAAAACCCCCCGAAATTATTACAAATACTTTTATGCACACAAACTAGAAAACAGTAGATAAATTCTGGGAAATAGACAACTTCTCAAGATTGAACCAGGAAAAAATTGAATGCCTTAACAGACTCATAGTTTCTGAGACCCAAAATTGAATCAATAATAAAAAGCCTGCCAACCACAGAAAGCCCTGGCCCAGGTGAATTCACAGCCAAATTCTACCAGATGTAAAGAAGATCTGGTACCATTCCTACTGAAAATATTACAAAATTTGAGGAGGAGGGCCTCCTTCCTAACTCATTCTATGAGACCAGCATCATTCTGATACAAAAACCTGGCAGAGACACAACAAAAAAAGAAAACTTCAGGCAAATATCCCTGATGAACATAGATGCACAAATCCTCAACAAAATAATCGCAAACTAAATCTAGCTGCACATTAAAAAGCAAATCCATTGTGATCAAGAAGGCTTTATTCTTGGGATGCAATTTGGCTCAACCTATGCAAATCAATAAAGGTTATTCATCACAGAGATAGAACTAAAAATAAAAATCACATGATCATCTCAATAGATGCAGAAAAGGCTTTCAATAAAGTTCAACATCTCTTCATGTAAACTCTCAACATTAAAAAACATATCTCAAAATAGTAAGGGCTCTCTATGACAAACCCACAGCCAACATTATACTGAATGAACAAAAACTGCAAGCATTCCTCTTGAGAACTGCAAGACAAGGATATCCATTTTCACCACTTTCACTGTTCATTGTAGTGCTGGGATTTTTAGCCAGAACTATCAGACAAGAGAAAGAAATTAAAGGCACTCACATAGGACGAGAGGATGTCAAAATATCTCTCTTCACAGACAATATGATTATATACCTAGAAAATCCCACAGTTTCAGCTCCAAAGCTCCTAGACTTGATAAATGACTTCCTCAGTGTTTCAGGATACAAAATCAATAAACAAAAATTAGCAGCATTTCTATACACCAACAACCTCCAAGCTGAGAGCTTAATCAAGAACACAATTCTATTCACAATAGCCACAAATAAAGAAAAATATACCTAGGAATACAGTAAATGAGGGAGGTTAATTATCTCTACAATAATTACAAAACACTGCTGAAAGTATTCAGAGATGACACACACAAATGAAGAAACATTCCATGCTCATCGATAGGTAGAATCAATATTGTTAAAATGGTCATAATTCCCAAAGCAGTGTACAGATTCAGTACACTATCAATCTACCAATGCCATTTTTCCTATTCAATCTACCTATCAATCTACCAATCAATCTACCAATTCCATTCAATCTACCAATGCCATTTTTCACAGAATAAGGAAATCTACCTTATTCTATCAATCTACCAATCAATCTACCAATGCCATTTTTCACAGAATATCAATCTGTGAAATGCCATTTCTATCAATCTACCAATCAATCTACCAATGCCTATCAATCTACCAATCCTATCAATCTACCAATCTACCAATGCCTATCAATCTACCAATCTACCAATGCCTATCAATCTACCAATGCCATTTTTCCTATCAATCTACCAATGCCTATCAATCTACCAATGCCATTTTTCTATCAATCTACCTATCAATCTACCAATGCCATTTTTCACAGAATAAGGAAAAATTGTTCCAGAATTCACATAAAACCAAGAAAGATCTTAAATAGCTGAAATAATCCTAAGTAAAAAGTACAGAGCCTGAGGAATCACAATACCCAACTTCAAACTATACTACAAGGCTACAATAACTAAAACAGCATGGTACTGGTACAAAGACAGACACACAGAATGGTAGAACATAATAGAGAATCCAGAAATCAGATGAGTTTGTTGCACACTCACAACTATCTGATCTTTGACAAAGTCAACAACAACAACAAAACAATGGGGAAAGAACTCCCTATTAAATAAATAGTATTGGGATAACTGACTAATTATATTCAGAAGATTGAAACTGAGTCCCTTCCTTACACCATACACAGAAATCAACTCCAAATGGATCAAAGACTTAAATGTAAAACTTACAACTTTAAGAACCCTAAGGCATACTATTCTATATATAGCCCCTGGCAAAGCTTTCATGACAAAGGCTCCAAAAGCAATTTCAACAAACCAAAACTGATAAGTTGGGCCTAATTTAACTAAGGAGCTTTTGCAAAGCAAAGAAACTATTCATAAACAGCCTACAGAATGAGAGAAAATATTTGTAATCTTATCCATCCAACAAATATCTCATATCCAGAATCTATACGGAACTTAAGCAAATGAGTAAGACAAAAACAACCCTTTTAAAAAATGGACAAAGGGCATGAACAGATACTTCTCTAAAGAAGACAAACATTTTGACAACAAGCATATGAAAATATGCTCAATATAACTATTCATTAGAGAAATGTAAATTAAAACCACAATGAGATATCATCTCACACTAGTCAAAGTTTCTATTATTACAAAGTTAAAAATTGACAGATGCTGGTGATGGAACATTTATACACTCCGAGTGTGAATGTAAATTAGCTCAGCCACTGTGGAAAGCACTTTGGAGAATTCTTGACCTTAAAACAAACTACCATTTGGCACAGCAATCTTATTACTGGTATATACCCAAAGGAATATAAATTATTCTACCATTAAGACACATGCATAACCATGTTTATCACAGTGGTATTCACAATAGCAAAGACGTGGAACCAATGTACATGCCTACCAGTAGTGGATTACATAAAGAAAATGTGGTACATATACACCATGGATTGCTACACAACCATAATGAAGAATGAGATTTCATCTTTTTCAGCAGCTTGGCTGAAGCTGGAGGTCATCATCCTAAGCAAGTTAATGCAGGAACAGAAAAGCAAATAAATATTGCATGTTCTCACTTATAAGTGAGAGCTAAACGTTGAGTACGTATGGACACAAAGAAGGAAACAATAGACAACAGGGCCTACTTGAAGGTGGAGGGAAGGTGGAGGGTGAGGAATAAAAAATTACCTATCAGGTAGTATGCTTATTACCTGCGTGATGAAATAATCTGTACACTAAACCCCTGTGATGTGCAATTTACTCATGTAAGAAACTTGCACATGTACTTCAGGAACCTAAAATAAAAGTTGGAAAGAAAAGAAAAACTCATTGTGAATAATCTGCCATCTATTCTTCTCATCCTTGGCCAGGGAATTAAAGCAATTTGGAAGATTCGAGATTATCAAGAGAAAACAAATTAAAATCTTATCAATGTAGTCATTTTATATGCACTGGCAGGGTATATTTGAGAACTGAGAGTCTATTATTTTGGTATAATAGGAGGAATTTCAGCATGTGCCTATCACAGGCATTTCTAGCTCAGAATATTGCTTCATTCCTGCCCAATAAATCAATATTGTTGTATGGATACAACATACATATTTGATTTTATGGATACATAAACTCAACTGGAGTTATAAACACAACTGTTAAAATACTGCATATTTTATGCCACTTTGTACTATTTTAAAGTGATTTTTTTGAAGGTAAGAAAAATATTTTAGCTACTAATTCTTTTTTTTAATTGTACTTCAGGTTCTGGGGTACATGTGCAGATCATGCAGGATTGTTGCCTAGGTACATACATGGCAAGTTGGTTTGCTGCCTCATTCCCCCATCACCTATATCTGGCATTTCTCCCCATGTTATCTCTCTCCTTCCTCCCCACCCCACACTGTCCCTCCCCTAGTCCCCCCACAACAGACCCCAGTGGGTAATGCTCCCCTCCCTGTGCCCATGTGTTCTTACTGTTCAACATCCACCTATGTGTGAGAATATGCGGTGTTTGGTTTTCTGTTCTTGTGTCAGTTTGCTGAGAATGATGGTTTCCAGATTCATCCATGTCCCTACAAAGGACATGAACTCATCATTTTTTATGGCTGCATAGTATTCCATGGTGTATATGTGCCACATTTTCCTTATCCAGTCTATCATTGATGGGCATTTGGATTGGTTCCAGGTCTTTGCTGTTGTAAACAGTGCCACAATGAACATGCATGTGTATGTGTCTTTATAATAAAATGATTTATAATCCTTTGGGCATATACCCAGTAATGGAATTGCTAGATCAAATGGAATTTCGATTTCTAGATCCTTGAGAAATTGACACATTGTCTTCCATAATGGTTGAACTAATTTACACTCTCACCACCAGTGTAGAAGTGTTCCTATTTCTCTGCATCCTCTCCAGCATCTGTCTGTAGATTTTTTAATGATTGCCGTTCTAACTGGCCTGAGATGGTATCTCAATGTGGTTTTAATTTGCATTTCTCTAATGACCAGTGATGATGAGCATTTTTTCATACTTTTGTTGGCCTCATATATGTCTTCTTTTGAAAAGTGTCTGTACATATCCTTTACCCACTTTTGAATGGGTTTGTTTTTTTCTTGTAAATCTGTTTTAGTTCTTTGTAGATTCTGGTTATCAGCCCTTTGTCAGATGGGTAGATCGCAAAAAGTTTTTCTCATTATGTTGGTTGCCAGTTCACTCTATGATGTTTCTTTTGCTGTACAGAAGCTCTGGAGTTTAATTAGGTCCCATTTGTCTATTTTTGCTTTTGTTGTCAATGATTTTGGTGTTTTAGTCATGAAGTCCTTGCCTATGCCTATGTCCTGAATGGTTTTGTCTAGATTTTCTTCTAGGGTTTTTATGGTGTTAGGGCTTATGTTTAAGTCTTTAATTCATCTGGAGTTAATTTTAGTGTAAGGTGTCAGAATTTTTATGTATTGTCCTATTTTCTTCATTTGAAGTCATTATACATTTTGGAAATGTTTTCTGAGTTCTATACATTCTTATTATAGACAGCATTTAAAAGTAACCACAAAATTCTAAGAGTGGGGAAGTTAGGATATATCATTTCAAATAACATTTATTTGGTTTTTAAATTAATGTTGCTGATAACACTCTGCAATATAATAATTCAGTGAATCTGCAGTAATTTAACACCAGATGAAGAATTTATAATATTGTTCTTTCTGGGTTATTACATCTGCTTTTATAATAGGTGGAGCGTTAACACCTGAGGCTACAGCATTGATCATAACATTGTTATTGTAAAAGCCTCACTGCTGTTGTTTTAATTCTAAGATAAAATTAAATTCAGCCTAGCTTTCCGTCAGGTGATTAACTTACTGGAGCCGCAATGGAGGTTTCCAGTTTCAAAAAGGTGTGAGTCCCTTTAGGGATCTTGACACCTAACTTTTATAGATGCTGTAGGCATCAGATGCTTACTTGCATTGTCTTTCCAGTAGAACATTTTGTCTACACCTTCTCTGAGCATAAAAAATCTTATTAAAAGTATTTATGTAAAACATAGTTGTCCATTAAAAATACACATACATTAAATGAGACTTGGAGATGGTCTAAGAAATCTCCATGGTTTCATGGCAATATCAAAGTTGCAAAATTAGCAAATTTCATCTAAGTTTCAGCAGATGAAAAGATACTTTAGCCTGTTTGGACTCTTCTCTGTTATTCATTGACAGTCATTTTTTTTTTTTAATTTTGTTTCCATAGGTTTTGGGGAAACAGGTAGTATTTGGTTACTTGAGTAAGTTCTTTAATGGTGATTTCTGAGATTTTGTTGCACCCATCACCCAAGCAGTATACTCTGAACCCAATTTATAGTCTTTTATCCCTCATCACCTTCTCACCCTTTCCCCCAAATCCCCAAAATCCATTGTATTATTCTTATGCTTTTGTTTCTTCATAGGTTAGCTTCCAATTATGGGAATATACGATGTTTGATTTTCCATTCCTGAGTCACTCCACTTAGAATAATAGTCTTCAGTTCCATGCAGGTTGCTACAAATGCCATGAATTTGTTCCTGTTTATGGCTGAGTAGATTCCATCATATATACGTATACCACATTTTCTTTATCCACTTGTTGATTCATGGGCATTTCGGCTGGTTCCATATTTTTGCAGTTGCGAATTGTGCTGCTATAAACATGCATGTGCAAGTATCGTTTTCATATAATGACTTCTTTTCCTCTGGATAGATACCCAGTAGTGAGATTGCTGTATCAAATGGAGGTTATACTTTCAGTTCTTTAAGAAATCTTCACTGTTCTCTATAGTGTTTGTACTAGTTTACATTCCCACCAGCAGTGTAGAAGTATTTACTTTTCACTGCATCCATGTCAATATCTATTATTTTTTTACTGTGGCCATTCTTGCACTGTGGTTTTGATTTCCATTTCCCTGATAATTAATGATGTTTACCATTTTTTTCCTCATGTTTGTTGGCCATTTGTATATCTTCTTTTGAGAGTTGTCTATTCATGTCCTTAGACATCTGATGTAATTGATTTTTTTTCTTGCTAGTTTGTTTGAGTTTCTTGTAAATTCTGGATATTAGTCCTTGGCTGGATGTATAGATTGTGAAGATTTTCTCCCACTCTGTGTGTTGTCTGTTTAGTCTGCTGACTGCTCCTTTTGCTATGCAGAAGCTCTTTAGTTTAAGTCCCATCTAATTATCTTTGCGTCTGTTGCATTTGCTTTTGGGTTCTAGGTCATGAAGTCTTTGCCTGAGCCAGTGTCTAAAAGAGTTTTTCTGTTTTTTACTTTTATCATTTTTATAGCCTCAGGTCTTAAGTTTAAGTTCTTATTCTATCTTGAGTTGATTTTTGTATAAGATGAGAGATGAGGATCCAGTTTCAGCCTCCTACATGTGGTTTCCCAATTATCCCAGCACAATTTTTTGAATAGGGTGTCCCTCCCCACATTTATGTTTTTGTTTGCTTTGTCTAAGATCAGTTGGCTATAAGAATTTGGGTTTATTTCTGTGTTTTCTATTTTGTTCCATTGGTCTATGTGTCTATTTTTCTATAGGTACTGTGGTGTTTTCATGAATATGGCCTTATAGTATAGTTTGAAGTCCTGTAATGTGATGCCCCTGATTTGTTCTTTTTGCTTAGTCTTGCTTTGGCTATGTGGGCTCTTTTTTGGTTTTGTATGAATTTTAGGATTGTTTTTTCTAGTTCTGTTATTACTTCTATTCAACATAGTACTGGAAGACCTAGCCAGAGCAATCAGACAAGAGAAGGAAATAAATGGCATCCAAAACGGTAAAGAGAAAGTGAAACTGTAGCTGTTTGCTCATGATATAATTATATGCATAGAAAACTTTGAAGATCCCTGCAAAATGCCCTTAGAACTAATACATTCAGCAAAGTTTCAGGATACAAAATTAATGTACACAAATCAGTAGTTCTCCTATAAACCAACAGTGAACAAGCTGAGAATCAAATCAAGAACTTCACCCCTTTTACAATAGCTGCAAATAAATAAATAAATAAATGAAACACTTAGGAATATACCTAACCAAGGAAGGAGAAGATCTCTATAAGGAAAACTACAAAACACTGCTGAAAGAAATTATAGATGACACAAACAAATGGAAACACATTCAATGCTCATGGATGGGTAGAATCAATATTGTGAAAATGATCATACCACCAAAAGCAATGTACAAATTCAATGTAATTGCCGTTTGACAATCTTATCACCTCTTAAAAGCTGCTTCCAAAATTCCCTTCTATTACCTTGCTTTTGCTCAAGTGATCAATACATACTGCCTTTTTGCATGTTGATGTGCAAATTTAACAATTTTTAAAAACCTTGGACAAGACTAGTGAGATTCAGATTTATTATCTAAATAGCTCTAGCATACAGAGTTCTAAAACATTATTCACAGAAGGCCTAAATAATAGATTTTTATGTCTGCAGGTCAGAAATTTTAGGGGAACTTTGTATATAATCTGCAACTTCCAGAAGAATGTGTTATTTGTGTCTGAAAAATTATTTTTGCCTTACCTGGTGTTTGCATTCATCACTGGTTTAAGAACCAGATGGATTTTGAAAACCAGGAAACCCTGGGATATAAGAGAAGGATAAAGATAGGATAAATCTATAAATGCCCTATAAGTTACCTAGACATCTCGTTAGATATTTTATGCTTAATGTATCAGGGAGATGATACCAGAAAGGAAGTGACACAGGTATTTGCAAATTATATTATTTGTACTTTTTAACACATTTATAGAACAATCTATTAAATTTTCATAAATATTTTTGTAAGATACATTGGGTTTCTAAAAGTTTTCTGTGGATACTATGAATCAGAGAATATTAAGTTAAATAGATTCAGCTCCAGAAACAATCCTTGGGTATACAGAGACATCAAACTTCTTGTTATATGATCAGTTTTGATCAAAATATATTATTTGCATATGGTATTTACATTTCAGATCATAGAGAAATTGTAGTTTCTGACAATTGGCTAACACTTTCTAATATGTTTTGTTTAGATAAATTTGATCATGTATTAAAGATCATCCTGCAGATGTAACAGTTTCACTTTAATATTCTTATGCCTACTTCATAGTAAGGCAAATAAAATCTTCAGAATTGTTGCTGGCTGCCTAAACATGGGTTATTGTTTATTAATATATTCTTTTTCTTATTTGATACCTTTCTAGACACTTGAGATTTTCATGTGATGTTCTCTTTCTGTTTTTTTTGTATGCCCTTAAGTATTTTTTTGTAAAGCAATTAAAACACTAATTTCACTAACTAGTTTATGTCGTGGACTAAATTCAAAAATGAGAGCTAAGAATGAAATTTAGCTCTAACAAGGAGATTTTAATTAAAGGATCCTTGCATCTATTTCAGTGACTTTTTGATGGTAATTCAACCATCTCTTGGTTCACTATTTCTGCAGTGTTCTCAAAATGAAGTGTCTCTACTTGCTTTTTTTGTGTGTCTGTTTCATAAGAGCTGAAGAAGCGCTCAAAAGAAAGGGAAAAAAGCAAAGCAAATGGAGCTAAGATATTCTGCCATGTGGATGGGGTGTTATTCAAATATATACGTTAGAGAGAAGGTTTGTAAAACAAAAATTGCAGAAAGTTTATTTTTACTATTTGTTTAAAGAAGAACCCATAAAAGGAGTTTTCTGAGATAAAGTTGAAAAATGCACATTGGGGCAGGTGGTGCCATTAGCCCTGCTGTTGGGACTGACAGATCAGCACTGAAGTGGTATCAGAGCAGGGAGCTATCAGCTTTGGTAATGGAGAGATGTCTAAAGGAAAGATTGCTCTATCACAGTGATGGGATCCTAGCATGTTATAAATCGAAGATTGCTCTTTCCTGCCACTGAGATGAGCAGCTCTTTCTCCTTTGCAGAATGAAATGTTGGACACAGACAAGGAAAAGATGAAAACAAAAAAGGAGGAGAAAGTTTTTTCTCTTTAGCATAAATCTCCAGGGAGTAGAGACAGTGTAGTGCCAATCTCCATTTTAAACAGAAGGTGAAGAAAATGCTCCCTTTTGGCAATTTCTTCTCATCTTAGCATTTAGAATAGGTAAATTATGGCAAGAGTTCTATATGTCTCTTGATATAACTTGGTTCTTATTGTTTTTTAAATTGGAACTTTTAATAGATTTAGACTTTTGATTCGGAATGAAAGATATATTGAGCTGGGATGATATTCAGTTAGAAGAAGGTGGAGTGTTTAGTAAAACCTGTACAACCCAGGTATTGATTTCTGGCCAACTTGGTCTTACATATAACTAACTATGTAATATTAGGCAAGATACTTTCCCTCTTTGAGTGTAGGTCTGCTGATCAGTGAACTGAGAGATGACATGTAAAAAAAAAAAATACGTAGCACAGAGCCATGTGTGTAGTAAGCAGTTGAAAAGTGTTAGTCTCTTTTCCTTCCCTCCTGTCTATATTAACCTATGTAGTCAATATTTGTCTCTTTTTTTCTGGAAATAAATAAATGAGAAAATAACTTTTTTCTGATTATTTAAAAAATATTTTATAGCATCAAGATATTAGTGAATATCTATATTAATCACCAAGTTTGCAAAAGTGATAGCATTTTAATAAACAAGATTAAAGGAAACACACATCATTCACACAAAAGAATTTCCAACAAAATATATAGAGTAAATTAATAATATGGGGAGAGTTACAACTTTGTCATCATTTTAGCCACAGGTTGATTGAAGAACCTGCCCAAACCCCCACATGAAGATTATTGTCAGAGGTGGAAATGAGTACCAAATTTTTCTTTCTTTCCAACCGGCACTCTAGCTTTTGACTCATAAAATGTGTCACTTGGAAAGCTAATTTAATATAGGATTTTTATTTTCCTTAAAAAAGAATATATAAAAAAACGAAACTAGGGGAAAAGAAGCACATGATATGAACTGAGGTATCTCTTAGGGAAGCATATAGAACATCAGTGAAGATACTAATTGATCTCTATATTAATTAATCATCATACTAATAAGCAGTAAATACCAAATTACAACTTCTTGAAGACCAGCATGGTATTTCCCTACATACTCTATTTTGACCAAAATAGCAACCCATAACTTTCTTCTCAAGAGAGACATGCCACTGATGTCCACAATGAGAATGATAATAAAAGAAAAATATTCTCACAAAATAATACATTGAATTAAGGAAGCAGTTCTCAAATTACAGTCTTAGGTATTCCCAGAGGCTCCTGAGATGCTTTCAGGCATTCCATAAGTCCCTCCTTTTTCATATACACATGTGTGTGAGGCTAAATTTTCTCCCTGTACTTGAACCAAAACAACATAGTGCATCCAACTGAATGCAGAAGAGTATTCAGCTGTCTTTTGAATTTACAAACAATGTAAAACAGTGCCATTCTTCTCACTGAATATTGTTTTTGCCTATTTGTTTGTTTTAGGAAATAGTTATCTTGTCTTACAATGTATTATTTATGTTAATAGATAATGGTTTCATTATTTTATTTTTAATGAATTGATAAGATGGAAAACAGTCCTAAGACCAAAATCTTCGAGAACTGCCTATTTAAGGTATGAGATTTTTTTTGTGTTCAGAAATTATATTGCCAACTCATTTTGTGTGTGTATATATGTGTGTATATTCTGCTTATAAAAGTAAAATATATGTTAGAAAACATTTAGGAATTTGTGTAAAGTCGAATATTAATCCCCTATATTCACATAATCCAAAGGTATTGCATTATCTTTCTTCATTTCTTCTATGCACGTATCTACGTATTTATTTATACAACATTAGGATCATAAAGTTTACAAATTTCTGCATTTTTTTCACTTTGTATCATGAATCCTTTTGTGATGTTTTTAACAGTCTTCAGAAACGTGCTATTTAATGACTGTGTAATGATCCTTCATATAAAATCCTTAAGCACTCTTTTGATGGGCATATAGATTATATTTTTAGGTGTTATTAGTATCATCTTAATCATCATCATTTTGTCATATTTAACATTTATTAGGCTCTCACTATGCTCTAGGCACTGTGCTAAACTCTTTATGTGCCTTATTGCATTTACCCTACTTTTGGGGTATCTAGCTATTTCCTCCAATAAATGTTCTTCCTCTTTCTTCCTCTTGCATCCCTTCAATTACTTCTGTCATTGGATCTAGTTGACAGGTCATATGGAAAAGGGAGTGAGATGTATTGGACCAACTTTTTTTTTGAGACAGGCTGTCATCTCGGCTCACTGCAACCTCTGCCTCCTGGGCTCAAGCCATCCTTCTTCCTCAGCCTCCTGAGTAGCTGGGACCATAGGCTTGAAACCACTATGCTCGTATAATTTTTTGTATTTTTGCAGAGATGGGGTTTCACTATATTTCTCAGGCTGGTTTCCAACTCCTGGGGTCACGAGATCCTCCTGCCTAGGCGTGCTCGTGTTTGGATTGTAGGAATGAGCTACCATGCCTGGCCTCCAACTCTTGCTCTTAATATATAAGTAGCAAAGAAAAAAAATGCCTGATTATTGCAGTCTAATTCATTCTAATGACGATAACTATATAAGAATATTGTCATTATGGTTTTATTTTTTTCTGATTTTGGTATGGTTAGCTAAGATGCTTTCTCTCTCTTTCTTTTCTATTCAGGATTATTGGGATGGTGGGATTTGCTCTAGTTAGTTTGGTTAGAATCACCACAGGTATGGATCCAAATCTGATAGGGGTTAGATAGCCTTAAATTCAGAGAAATTCCATGTCACAGAAGCGCAATATACTAATTCCAGTCTGCTCCTTTAAGAACACATGTCATTGGTTATTAGGACAATTAATCAAGAGAATGTGGATAGCTCTCTATAAACCATCCCTACAGATGGTTGAGTACTAATGACATTTTTGCATATTGGACAAAAATATTTTTCAGAATAAAGAATTGAGTATTGATTTCCTCACCTTCATACAATTTTTTTTAACTTTTTTAAAATCAGAACGTTGTTTATTTTTTAGGTTTGGCTTTGCAGGTTAGGTTTTTTGAAAGTATTCAGGCACATTCTAAATTTCCCAGATGTGAGGAAATTGCAAGCACTCAATGTTTACTGAAGTGTAAAACTCTGGGAAACAGTTTTCACTAGTTAAACTTAAAATCTCTTCTCTTTTGCCCTTTGTAAATGTGACCAGTGAGTCAGATTAAATTAACTAGGGAAGTCAGAGGCTAAGGGTCATTTTGCATCTCATTTACATGTGCAATATCAATTGAAATAAGTGATTATTTTTCATTACAATCAAGATTATTATCTATTTTAAGTATTTTAGTACCATTTCCTATAGTTAAATTATACATTATGCTTTTTAAATCTAGTATCTTAATGGAAACTCATGTTAGAAATATAGATGCTAGCTGTGATACTGTTCTTAAAACTAATGATCTATATGCATGAAAGGAAAAGAATAGTTAGTTTAATACATTTTCCAGTGTATATATTTATGTGCCATCTTTAACTTCAAAGTTGTATTCTGTGAACAACTTGTTCTTTATAGAACAAAATAATTTTTCAGAAGTTTCCATGTTGATGGTGACAAGACCCACTAAATATTTAAATAGAGTTATTATGCAAATATAAAAATATATCTAGAAATTGTCCATTTTAAGATATTTAGCCATATATCAAATATAAAGTGTTACTAACGTACTGAGTTGAGGAGACTTTGGTTAACATTTGAGGAGGTTTATTGTCGTGTAACCTTTTGGGATTCTTTACGGAGACAAATGGATGATTGTAACATGAACATTTAAAAATGAAATGCTTAATGGAAACATCAATAAATTGAAACAGATTTGCCTGTCAAAAATTAAATAGCAATATTCTTTGATTAACATCAAAATCTAATCTAAAATAGTTTTAGCTGTTTTATGCAGGTGACATCTGTGCTTAAATATAATTTTCTCTCCCTGTTCTGGCATGACTGTTAATTACTTACTCAATGTAGTTCAACATTTAGTTAATAAATATGTCAAGTTTTTCCTTAGTGTTCTTTTTGCAGAGTTGTGAATTTGCAATTAGTTTTAGATTTACAACATGGTGACAGACAGTGCTGTATAAATAGAGGTTAAACACACAATTTACATATTAATTTCATGATTCATTTATTCAATGATTTGTGGGGATATAGACTGTATTTAATGTCTGTTCTGTAGTCGTTTCAGGCATGACGAAAGGAATCACTATAGTAGCAGAGAAGTAGTGGTGTCTATATTGAACTATAGGGTGTTGAGGGGGAAATAAGAAAGGTTTGAAAACACAATGATTCATTACCTTTAATACTCTCAAAGAATCAAGTGAAAATAATTGATTTTTAAAAGGATTACATCTGATAATTCTAAGAGTAAGGGAGGAGATAAATTAACCAGCTAGCATAGTGTCTTGCACATAGTAGGAACTAAAAGGTTTGTTAAGTTGAAGGGACTTGAAGTTGAGGATCACAATATATTTTTAAGACTGGATAAAACTTAAGTTAAACTTTGAGAAGCTTTAAACAAATCTGTTTTAGCTGACTTTTATTAATTGGCCTTGTTTCCTCATGACAGACACCCTCGTATTTAAAAAATCCTCTTCTTATTGCTTGAACCCAGGAGGTGGAGGTTGCGGTGAGCTGAGATCGTGCCATTGCACTCCAGCCTAGTAACAAGAGCGAAACTCCATCTGAAAAAAAAAATCCTCTTCTTATCCATTATTTATGCATATTTATTAGATATTCTTGGTCATACTGATGCAATGTCAAATATAGATTGCAATAAGGAGATGTTCTTACTGCTTATTTTTCTTTAGAAATATCAATATGTCTGAATGATTAAAATAGGCTATGTTATGTAATGAAATGGAAACCTCTCACGTTTGTAATGGACATAGGTCTGCTTTCGAGATATTTCAAAAAAATCTATTTAAGATAGGTAAATGCTTTCCATACTCCTTTTTTTTGCAATATCAAACTTATGATTAATTAACTTATGGATTTAATCCATAAGTTTAAACCAGATAAAACTTACTACATACAGTAATATTTCTGAAGAAACTTGTGGTCCTCAAATTGACTTCATGTTGCCTCTTTAAATGACAACAGCAGTTATTGTGGAGAATACTTAACTTAGTGCTGGGAGATTGACCTTGTTTTCTTCTTGAGAAGATCGTGCCCTACAAATCTGATACTCTCAAGAACCTCCTCTATGTAAAGGTACAAATGTAAAACCAATTAATGCTTAGTAAGGACGTGGAATACTTTCACAGGTCACTGAGCTAGATTCTCCCAATAGATAAAGTACTTTGGGGGTATCTTTGTATCTCCTATGCACTTTTTCAAGCCATTAGAGTTAGCATTTAGTGCAAGAACCAGAATTTTTTTAACTTAAATTCTAGTGACTGGAAATCATACCAAAACCCAGGAACCATTAGTTTAATTTAATAAATCTGTCCAATCTGCATTTGTTTAATCCCTACTTTATTCCAGGTCCTTTTACATACTTGCCAAGTCCTTTTACATAATTCAAAGATCTCATTTAATCCTAATGTACTCCTCAATACGGTATGATTAAATCCATTTTGCAGATGCAAAATCTGAGCCTCTGGGAGGATATATGGCTTGCTCTGGAGACAGTTTTATCAGGACTGGAACTCAAATGGGTCTGCTTCAAGGAGTTACCTTTTCTTTCACATCATGGTGTCTCCTATTAAAGGATGGAGTTAATGTGTTTGCAGAGGCACCTAAAGTAACCCAAGAAGTAAAATTGGAGGGTCTAATTCAGGATGTTTCATCTTAAACCTTGGCAACATTGGTTCAACTCTTACTTAACTTTGCCCAGCCTAAATGATGCTTCCAGTAATTTTAGCTATTTTATATAAGTAGACAGAGTTGATTACTTCAATTGCCTGCATTGCCTTTTGTCGGTGGTTCAAATCCTGCTATTTCACATGTTCAGAGCTCCCAAGTGCTTTGGAAAAGTTCTAGGAGCTAAAGAGTTAAATGACCGGTGAGTCGATCTTCACACTTTTTCACACTTTTTACTCAATAGTGTCTCAGTGTTTTCCTTGAATGCAGCAGTTTCTTATAATTTTGCTAGAAAGATGAAAACATGTTTCCAGTGAAGGTAGTATGCAAATACAGGACATGCATTGGATCCCTGAGGTAATCTAATGATATAATTTAGGGAGATTTAGTGGAAAATAAAGTCATAGTATCAAAACAATTGGTAGTAGAGCAAACAGAATATTTTAAAAGCCAATTTTTTGGTTCCTTTTCCCCTGATGGCTCTTTATCCAATTCCTTCTTGACTCCATTTTCTACTGCCTTGCTGCTTCTGGAAGAGTGAGGCAGGGATTAAGGCTTGATTTTATATGGAGACATCTCCTATTCATTTAAAACTCACAGCAAAAAAGTGATGGACTTAAAACTGCCAAAAATTATTGACTAGCAGTGGAAGATGAAGACAAATTTCTAGGGAAAAAATGCTTAGCAGAGTATATTGCATTCTGGGGCCCATACTGGAAATTATAACCATCACCACTTGCTGAGCTCCTATTAGGAACTTTTCAAGTTGACCAAACAGAGGTGAATAAAATAAGCTCTTTCGCATTGATAAAAGTTAGCTTCTTATAGCCTACTGCACTGTGAGCTGTCTTTTCAGCCAATGATTAATGCCACCTAGAGCTTGCATATGGAGGAAAATTGAAGTAGGGTGAGTGAAGTGATTATTTTCAACAGTAGATTACCTAGAAAAAGACAATTTAATGAATGAACAGGTAGGTTCATTCTTGGCCAGATTTCATATATAACACTCAATAATAAACACTTCAGGCCAGGCACAGTGGCTCACACCAGTAATCCCAGCACTTTGGAAGGCTGAGATGGGAGGATCGCTTGAGGCCAGGAGTTTCAAACCGCCCTGTTTAACATGGCAAGACCCCAACTCTATAAAAGAAAAAAATATAGTAGCTGGGCCTGGTGGCATGCATCTGTACTTGCAGCACCTCAGGAGGCTGAGACAGAGGATTGCTTGAGTCCAGAAATTTGAGGCTTTCATGAGCCATGATCCTGCCACTGTACTCCAGCCTGGGCAATAGAAGGAGACCCTGTCTGAAGACAAAACAAAACAAAACACAACAAAACAAGCAAACAAACAAAAACACTTGAAAACTAAGAACAGGAGAGGATGCTGAAGTTTACATATTCTTTTCCCATATAGATCCGCAAAACTGAATCAATTGACTTTCCATTTATTTAAATAATTTGCATATATCAGCAGTGTGTTCTTATCTTGGTTTGTAAATGAGTTTCTCTGTTCTTCCTGGGCATAAAGTTAAATCTCATTTTTAAATCCATTGAAATTGAAATGTGATGAATAGATGACTATAGGGAGCAGGTGTCAAACAATATTTAAGTGACATTTTCAACAAAATAAATATTTGAATCACCCTGCCACATTGGTGATAGAATAATCTTCTCCAAAAAAAAAAATGCCATTCATTGTATACCACCTCTGACATTTGTTCTTCAGGAATTACTTACAGTTTTATCTTCTGAGCTGGAGCCTTTTATCAGCAAAGCAGTTGAGCTACAGTGTAAAAAATGGTAATTGAGTATTTTATCAAATGCTTCTAACAAAATGGACTTTGCAACTTGTACATAAAAATTAAAACCATTGCTTGCAGAGATGAACAAATTGGAATGATTTATAATCTGAAATATCAATATGTCATTGTTCAGAAATAAGAAATAAACATTCCCAGTCTCCCTCCACATTAAAACTCCCCCCATCCCACTCCCAGATATATGCACCCAAAGCACTCTTAGTCCAAGTAGTGGAAGGTAAGTACGTTTTATTTCTTTGTGCTAGCAAAACCGCTAAAGAAAAAGGAGAAAAAGGATCACAATAATAGGCCAGCTGCTGCAGGACATTATGTAAGGAAAAGAGACAGTAATAAAAGAACCATGTCAAAGGAAAGCAGCTATGAATGTGTACTTCACAAGGAGGATTAAAAAGAATATACGGGGCAATTTAGAAAAGTGAATTCACTGCTTATGTTTACCACCTAAGTAGCCAATGCATTTAAAATGGGTTTTATCTAACTTATCTAACATAGATTAAAACATGATATTAGAAGAATAGCATTGCAGGAGTATTTTATATTAATTATTTAAATTTTGCATTGATTTAGATTAAATACAGCATATATGTGAGTTCAGATTGGACCCATCAAGTAGATTAACAACGTGAGTGGGAGTGGATGAGTTTTTTCTTGAATTTTATTAAATTGAACATTAAGGTTTTTCTTTTTAAAGAAAAAGGTCAGAATTAAGAGGAGTAAAAGGGAAACCATTTTTGTGACAGTTCGAGCTGCTTTTTAAAATGGTGTCTTGACTTTGGGGATGTCATTGAATAAGAATGCTTAGCTTCCTTCCAGGCTGCCAGCAGGATGCCATTGCCTTTGCTGTTCTTCTCCGTGTGAATCTAAGGGTTTACTTCTCTCACCCATGATCACCCATGACTATTCACTAAGTACCAATCAAATGGACTTACATCAGGTAGAAACTCAGACTGGGAACTTTTTTAAGGCATGCAAAAAACAATGAGGTATACCTCTTTAAGACTGGATGAAGAGAGCTTTATTTTCTTTCCTCATTCCCCTAAAACTTCCATCTCCTTTAGATCTTTCAGATATAAAATTCAAGAGGCAATTGATTGTCTGTTACAAGCCAAGGTTAGTATAATTGTATAAAGAATCATAGGTAGTTGAATAATATTTTTTAAAAACCCAAGAAATCCTATTCTGCATTTTTTTAGCCACATGTAAACAAGACGATTTTCTGTATATAATTTACTTATAATGTATGCTTAAAATATTTTTCTGAATTGATTATTGCAAGGAACTTGAAAAACTGGATTCATCTAGAGGGTTGTGTCTAAGTTTGAGCAAAACTAGCAAATTTGTAGGAAAAAGAAAAGGTAAAATCAAATTACTAACTTGTACTTGGGAGAGAACATGCTGACTTAATTAAAAATTTGAGAGGATATTTTTTAAAGTTATAATTTTTCATGTACATTCGGTAACTTGAATTGTTCTTTTCTGGCAACTGTCAGAGACTATTTTAATGAACACATATTTGCATACACTTATCGTGGGGAAGTTTTTAAGTGGCTTGTTCTCTCAGGTTAAGCCAGCTCAATTACCAGTTTATTTGCACATTTAATAATTTTTGCAAACTCATTTTTATTAGATAGTATAAAGGTATACAAAATTCACATCTGTGAAACTACAGGGTTGTATCCTTTCTACTAAAAGCCTGATATCTTTACTAGTTCTGCCTAATCCAGGTTAAATGGGTAGTTCAATCTGATAACATTAGGAGAAATACCTAATGTAGGTGACGGGAGGATGAATGTAGCGAACCACCATGGCATGTGTATACCTATGTAACAATCCTGCATGATCTGCACATGTACTGCAGAACATAAAGTATAATTTTAAAAAACCTAAAGATGTTACAAAACTGTTGTCTTACAGGTGAACCAGTACTGTTACTTACTACATGTATCTGTTCGTGTGAAAGGCAAAATCTTTCCCGATACTTCTATTTTTGCATTATAAATAGTATTATTGAAAGAGAGGCATGATAATGTTATACAATAACTGATGGGCATAAGCTGTCTTTTCACAGCTCATGGAACTGTCCTATATAGACTTGTCCCTCACTGTGAAGGCCAATCAATTGATTTCTTTTGGATTGAAGAAAAGTAACTTCCGAGGTCTCAGGTCTCTGTGGGAAACATCCTTTGTCATTTTTGCTGAAGTACAAATTTAGGAGTAGGCTAGCAAGAGGACTGTAATTCATATCTCCAGTCCTGAAGATGCATGGGCGCTTGGGAGCGGTTCATAATCTCCATGGCCATTAGATTCAAAGCCGTCTTAAAAGTTCTAACCATAAGCTCAGTATTGAAATATACAGAAAATCAGTGCATACTATGAAGAATGGATGTGGTAGTTCCTTGTACTTCGATGGTTTAATAGAAGCAATTCTTTATATAAATGAATGCATATAGGTGACATTATTGTGGGATGGATGAGTGGCAAAACAAGATCCTCCCAGTCTTCCTAGAGTGTATATCTTCTCTTAAGGAAACATACGTATTTACCTCCAATAGTACACATTACATTATATTCTTAAAAGACTAATGTCACCTTTTGTATTCTAAAAGGCTCATTATAACGTTTTTTCCTTTCAGTGCTACCAATTTTTAGAGCACAGGTAAAGGGTGAAGGTTTTAAAAAAACAGAAAACAAAATTTATTTTTTTTTTTCTTTAGTGATTAGTTTTTCCTTTTCATTTGTCTCATTACTATAGGAGCTTCATAATCATAGATTATTTGATTTGAAACATAATTACAGTAACTTTATATTTTTCTTTTTCAAGGAGTATTGATTGAATAAAGGAAATCTGGTGGGCATACACTATCTTAGAATAAACATTTTGAATATTTGCACATACTATAACATCGGAGAATATTAATTGTGCCTCTCTATTTTTTCTTGTATATTGTGAAAGAACTGGTGCCTGTTAAAGTGTATTCTATGGGAGCTAAAATCACAGGAAAAAAGAGATGCATTTTATTCTTTTAAGGTGAAACTTTTGTGGAGGAGATTTCTTCAAAAAGGGAGGGTGGAGATTGGAATGGACACACGCCTGGAATATGGCAGAGCTATCTATAAAACATACATAAATAATATCACATCTATTTATGTGTATTATATAGATAGTTATATGATCATGTTATTTATGTGTGTAATGCAAATAACATGTATATTCATGTGTGTATGTGTGTGTGTGTGTCTATGAGTTGTGTCTTTAGGAGTAGGTGAAAGGCCTACTTTTTTATTCTGCAGGTAAAACTGAAGGGATTTCAACCAACCAAATGAACTTGTTCAAAACTCTAACTTGAGTTTAGAGAAAAAGCAGTGGTTTTCAATCTTTATCATGCCTAAGAGTCCCCTCAAGGGTTTGTTAAAATGCAGATTGCTGGGCTCCACCCCCTCAGTTTCTGATTTGTTAGGTGTGGGATAGGACTGAGACATTGGATTTCTAACAAGTTCCCAGGTGATGTACATGCTGCTTGTCCAGAGACACACAGAGAAGCACTGTTTTAGAATCAATCTATTGTATTTCACTTTCATATTCAATTTACCTGAACTGTGCTGGAAACACGGGTGTCATGCCACCATAGTTAACAAAATGATTTAAAACAATAAGTTCCTGAGCTTTAGTTTCATTATCTGTAGAATGAAGAAATTAGACTTGCATAATTTTAAAGGCCACTGCAAAACTGACATTCTAAAAACATTGTAAGATAGTGGCAATTGATACTGTCAAAGTATATAGTTTTGTCTATTCTGTGTCTTCACGCAAAGTTTTATGCAACATACTGCATGCAAATTTGTAGCTTGATTTGGAGGCAGCATAATCTAATAGTTAATAGTGTCAATTCTTGAACCAGACTGCTTGGATTTGAGTGTTACCTTTGCAATTAACTAGGATTGTGACTTTGGACGTGTTACTTAACTTCTCTATGCCTCAGTTGTCTTAACATGTTATATGATTCTTTCCTTAAGGAGTTACGAAAAATAAGTTATACTATACATTAGAAGTGTATAAAACATGTTCCCGCTCCATAATAGTGCCATATAACTATCAGTTACTAATATTATTTATTATGTACATTTATCTCTTTGAAATGTTTTATAGAATATTGAACTGTTTGATAGTTAATATCATTTATGAAATAAAAAAATTCAGATGGCCTAAAATAATCATACTGATTCATGTCAGAATACTTTCAAAATTATAGTTTCTCATTGTTTGAAGCCAGATTTAAATCAATTTAATCAAATTATCTGATTATCTTTAAATTGACAAATGATCATGACTTTACACCAATGACTAGCTGTGCTATTGATTTGTAATTGTTTAAATGAATATGTCACTCATTACTGTGGATGAAGTCTTCTTGGTACAAATGTACATCTATGCAATTATCTGAATATTTAATATCTAAATGTTAGAAAATGTTTCTTAAGTACTAGAAAATAATTTGAAGTCAGTGAGCATAACCTTATTTATTGGAAGCTCGTATAGTGATGAGATAAATGGTCATATAGAAATCTGTGAAGATAACCATCTATGTAAATATGAATAAGCATCTGAGGACGATCTTGATTATTTAAATATATATTTTGTGTTTATGGAATTTGATGTTTGGGAGATTTTACACACAAAATCTGAAAATTTGATATCTGGAAATTTCAAAAGCTATTGATTTGTCCTGCACTTTTTCATTCATGTTATCTTTAGTTTCTTAAAATAAGTACCTAATATAGACTATTTAAATGTCTCCCAAAGATGGATTCGTAGGTCTTTGCATGGGCCAGCAGCCTGTGTGTCTTCGGTCAGTTCATTTAATCTTTTAGAGCCCTCAGTTACCTTATTTGTAAAATGATGTGGTCAGCATCAGTGGTTTTAAGGTCCCTCTTAGCCATAATATTCTATAATTCTTATACTATTAATACTGTAAGAAAGTAATCACAGTAATGTGACAAGTAGAAATTATTCATGCTTCATTGTCTGCATATTTTAAAATCATTCCTAGCTTAGGCTTAGTGTCCCCGTGCCATATTTGCTGCTATTAAATGTTATGGTTCCATTCATTATAGACCTAAATCTCACTGTACATTGGCTGCATGGGTAATATAGATAAAATAACTTCTCATTACATAAATAGCATAAACATCACTCTGCCAAGCTAAATTCTGACATCAAAAATTCTGACCACAAAAATTCTGTCACTACATGCTGATTTTTTTTATGTCTATGTGTTTGTAATTGGAAGAACAACAGTAGATGAGTAGATGAGAAAAATTGTCAGGAAAGGAAAAAGATCACTAGAAAACCTAACAAAAGAATTTCTTTCAAGGAGTTTAGTGATTTCAACTTTGTGTGTGAAAAGAGCTGGGTTAAATTCATTTGCTTATGTGCCAAAGGACTATAATATAACAGGCTTCCTTAATTGTTTCATTCATGTAATGAAAAAATAAGTCTCAAATTCCTTGTGTTCTTTGAGAAAAAGTAATCATAGTAAATAATAGTTAACATTCATTGAGTGCTTACTATGTGCCAGGAACTCTTCTAAGTGCTTTATACATATTAACTCTTAAACCTCACAAAAAATTTTGAGCTAGGTACTACCATCATCTCCATTTATCAGCTGAAGCCCCAAAAAGGAAAGCAACTTAACCAGTGCCACATGGGAAGTAAAAGGTGAATCTTTTCAAAAAATTGGCACATATTTTAGTGACTCAGACAGAAGTATAACAATTTTTAAAAGTGCAAGATCTAATAATATAGGTAATCAAATTTCACACTTTAGAGAATATGCTGTTCTTCTTCAAGGGCAGGGAGAAAATTTTCCAAGGAAGTTATATACAGAACTCAACGACTAACTACTCCCAGAACCGAGAAATTTTAATGCAAGCTAAAATGTTACCTTAAATTTTATCTTGCCCTTGCTAAAATAATTTTATAAAAAGGCTCAGTATATTTCCAACTTTCGTTCCTCAAATAATGCCTACTGTACGAAATATACTTTTTGATTTGTACAAATTTATGGAGTACAAGTGCAATTTTTTAATATGCATAGATTGTGTCGTGGTGAAGTGAGGGCATTTAGGGTATTCATCACCTTAATAATGTACATTTTATCCATTAAGTAATTTCTCATCCCTCACTCCCTGACCACCGTCCCATGCTTCCCAGTCTCCAGGGTTTATTATTTCATACTTTGTGGCCATGTTTAAACATTATTTAGCTCTCACTTATGTAAGAACATGTGGTATTTGACTTCCTGTTTTTGAGTTGTTTCACTTAAGATAATGGCCTCCAATTCCATCCATGTTGCTGCGAAACACATAGTTTCATTTTTAAAATGACTAAATAGTACTCCTTTGAGTGTGTGTGTATATATGTGTGTGTGTATAAAAAATGTAATATATATTATATATATATATTAATCTAATTATTCATTGATGGATGTTTAGGTTCATTCCATATCTTTGCTATTGTGAATAGGGATGTACATATACTGTTTTAACAGAGGGAGTTTTGAGAAACATGAGAAAAATGTCAAAATTACAAAATTTAACTTGGATTCAGAGAGAACTAAAGGGTAATGGTGAGTCACATCTGTAATCCCAGCACTTTGGGAGGCTGAGGTGGGTGGATCACTTGTGATGGCATGTGCCTGTGATCCCATCTACTTGGGAGGCTGAGGTGAGAGGATTGCTTGAGACTGGGAGGTGGAGGGTGCAGAGAGCCCTAATTGTGTCATTGCACTCCAGCCTGGGTGACAGAGTGAGACTCTGCCTTAAAAAGAAAAAAGGACTAAAGAGTAAATGATAAGGTCATAAGGTCATAGGTCATGTTGTTTATTGTAGAAGTCACTCCCTGCAAGTAGCTAGAGTTTACAGATAAGACAAGGGCAGCAGCAGCAACAACAACGAGAAAAATAGCTTTGTGTAAAAAACAACCATGAAGAGAACATCTTTGTGTGAGCATTACTAAATAATTTTAGATTGGACTAGATTGGACACCTAATGAAAGGAATAGAGAGATCCTTAGTTCTTTCTGCTGCAAAGTAAACATTGCTAAACTTGTAACATTGAGGAGGAACTAAGTTTGCATTGTTGTTTATTTGAATTGTAGGGATCAGTTGAGAAGTCAGCTCAAGTGAGATGTACGTCTGAGAAAAAAAGTCCCTACAGAGGTTTATTTAATGATTCCATTTAATAAGATTAGTTGAAAATTGTTTTTTAATAAAGAAAATCTTTCTCTGACATTTAAATACTATCAGATCTCTCAATGGGATAACGGAGTTTTTAATTAATATATCACCAAATCAGTGGCTCTCCTGGTTTATGTTGTATCTGTTGACTGCATTGTGGTTATATTTGTGGGAAGAAGATCTACAGATTTTTAATACTCACAAGATCACCAAAGAGATTTTCCTTTTCCCCAAGTTGTTTCCTCCCTTTTGTAAGAAAGATGATAACCAAATGGGAGACATGCAAATGACCCCATGCTACTCAATAGATAAACGAATTATATAATAGTTTTTTTAATGCATTCATGTTTCTGTTTCCGTTCAGACCTTTTTGTAGTATCTCAGTTTTCTATATGTATATTTCAGAAGAACAAAACTGTAGAAACAAAAAATGATGTATTTTTAAACCACGAATAATTAGATGTTTGTTCCCAGAAGTCATTATTTTTCAATTAGCTCTATACGTTAATTTCCTATTTGTTTATTTAAAAATGATCCTTTTTCCTATGAAATCATTTACTTTATTTGAATAGGATGTCTAGCCAGTTCTCTTAGGATTTCCATGACTTACTGGTTGTTAATTATTTTAATTTAATCTTTTTGACCTATGTTTAGCACACTTACATTGTTACATATTTAGTGACGCCTTACTTCGTCTTCTGAAAGAGTACATATATCCCACTGGTCCCTAAGAAGAATGCGGACTATGATTAATTGAGGTAAAAAACATTTCCTTTCAAGCAAATATTCCATCAAACAAAATGAAAAATTATTAGAAAGAGTTTCAGCACATCGCCATCTATATTTTCTCCAGATAAACAAAAATGTGTTTTGATATAAATGTAGTCAATATGGGATATGATGATTTTTGAGAGATCTATACTATTTTGATTTTGTGGGGAATAAAAATCATTCACCTGAAAACAAGTTGGGCTCTTGATATTAGTACTTCTTCAGATTTTGCTTTTCCAAATTTTATCATTGTGGTCTAATGAGGTTATATGCTAATTCACATTTAAGAGCAAACTAGTGGATTACAGAAATAATACGCTTGTTCTTTTTAGAATGTATTTGAACGGTCCTGGTACTTTCTTTTGAACTTTACAGAATGTGCATTTTAGATTTAGATATCCTATTTAGGTGTTTTTATGTTTTTTCTTTAGGGAACGTTATTTGCATGAATTCTGTGCTAGAATTTTCAAGGTCAGCATTTCTTGCACAGTTGTAATAGTCCCAACAGAAAAATAAATATATATTGACTGAAGCTGGAGTTCTAGTTCTTTCAGTTGCTGAAGGTCAACAGCCCCTTAGAGATACTCTCTGACCTTCAAATAGCTATAGGTTAAATTACTGATGAATCAGTGCAGTTTTCTAAACGGAAGAAGCCAACACTGTACTAGGAAGCACACCTATGTATTGTGTGTTTTGACTGATGTAATTTTGAACAATATAGAAAGCAAATTCAATCCAGGCCTGGTTCCAAAACTTTATGGAAATGATTGCAAAACTGATGATTCAGGCTGAATATTACTAGCCAAAATGATTTAGGGGCATCATTTCTTTGGGAGATTTAAGTTGTACCATTGCCATAGGATTTATTTAGAATGAACTGATAACGCCAAACTGTAAAGCACGTTCACATTTAAACTATTTAGGTACCAAAGGTGTGTTTGATACAGCTTTGAGTGTTGGAGGAGGAATTAATGAAAACGGTAAATGACAACAGAAAAGATCATTATAAAATAGTATTCAATTAATACAAAAGGATTTGAGGCTTGAGGAAATCATATGGCCCAGGGTATTGAAAGCAGCACAGCAAAACATAGTGAAAGTAAATGAGACACTTGACTTTTGCACACTTCTACTGGCATATTTTAGAGAACATGATCCTTGCAAGCAGTGTTGAGAGAACTAAATGAACTAAACAGGCAGAATGAAGGAGAATGTATTGCAGCAGCTGCTTAATTTTTTTTTCCTGCTTTACATATAATGAAGCAATATACCACAAGGGGTTCATACCACAAAATTTATTACATAACTAAAACCTTGTTTTTACTTCAGTAAAATTTACATTACAGAAAGTTAATTTCATAACTGTGTTCAGATATTTTTCTTTCAAAAAAGAATTCATGTATAGGGAATTACATTTTAATTATTGTTTGATCCTAATAGTGTGATTTAAATTGAAATTTTGTTTTTTTAACCTTTAAAGTTTTTAATTTTAGTTTTTGTGGGTACACAGTAGGTCCATATATTTATGAAGTACATTAGACGTTTTGATAGAGGCATGCAATGTGAAATATGCACGTCATGGAGAATGAAGTGTCTATCCCCTCAAACACTTAATCTTTCAGTTACAAACAGTTGAATCACTCTCTTTAAGTTATTTAAAAATGTACGGTTAATTTATTATTGACTCTAACCACCCTGTTTTGCCATCAAATAGGAGGTCTTATTCATTCTTTCTATATTTTCTGTACCCATTAACCATTCACACCTGTTTGCCACTGGGATGTCTTCTTTTGAGAAATGTGTATTCAAATACTTTGCCCATTTTTGGTCAGATTATTAGAATTTTTTTTTCTATAGAGTTGTTTGAACTCCTTGTATATTCTTCTTATTAATTCCCTTTCAGATGGGTAGTTTACAAATATTTTCTCCCATTCTGTGAGTTGTCTTTTCACTTTGTTGATTGTATTTTTGCTGTGCAGAGCTCTTTCACTGATTGCGATCCCATTTGTTCATTTTGCTGTGGTTGCCTGTGTTTCTGGGGTATTGCTCAAGAAGTTTTTGCCCACAGCAATGTCCTGGAGATTTTCCCCAATATTTTCCTGTAGTGGTTCCATATTTTGAGTACTTAGGTTTGTCTTCAATAATTTTGATTTCATTTTTGTATATGGCAAGAGATAGAGATCTGGTTTCATTCTTCTGCATGTGGATTTCCAGTTTTCCCAGCACTCTTTTCCCCAGTGTATATTCTTGGTACCGTTGTCAAAAATGACTTCATTATAGGTGTGTGGACTCGCTTTTGGCTTCTCTATTCTGTTTCATTTGCCTATGTGTCTGTTTTTATGCCAGTACCATGCTATGTTGGTTCCTATAGCTTTGTAGTATAAAATTTGCAGTTGGGTAATGCAATTCCTTCAGCTTTGTTCTTTTTCCTTTGAATTGTTTGGGCTATCCTGAGTCATTTATAGTTCCATATAAACTTCAGGATTTTTTTTTTCTATTGCTGCAAAGAATGTCTTTGGTATTTTGATAAGAATAGCATGGAATCTGTAGATTTCTGTGCATAGTATAGATATTTTAACAATATTGATTCTTCCAATTTATATACATGAAATATCTTCATTTTCTGATGTCCTATTTAATTTCACTTAGCAATGTTTCATAGTTTTTATTATAGAGGTCTTTCACTTTTTTGATTAAGTTAGTTTCTAGGTATGCAATTTTATTTATGGTTATTGTAAACAGATGACTTCTGTGATTTCTTCTTTTTTTTTTAAGATGGGGTTTCACCATTATGACCAGGCTAGTCTTGAACTCATGACCTCAGGTGATCCACCCACCTCAGCCTCCCAAATTGCTAGGATTACAGACATGACCCACCACGCCGACCAGTTTCTTTTTCAGATTGTTCACTGTTGGCATATACTCAGTTGGTTCAGATGAAATTGCAATTTTTGCATTGTTCGAATTTTCCATTTGATATTCAAATATATTCTTAAATAAATGTGGTTATGTTATACATCATTTTAATGAGCATTTCTTGCTTTTGTTTTCTTTGCTAATGACTTATTACTTGCTATTTATGTTTATTTTACACCATGGAAATGATGTTAGACAAAACAAATTCAAGTGATTTTCTTATTTGAGTTAAAAATGGGTTGTAAGATAGCAGAGACAACTGGCAACATCAACAATGCATTTGGCCCAGGAACTGCTAACAAACATACCAGTGCAGTGGTGGTTCAACATGTTTTGCAAAGGAGACGAAAGTCTTGAAGATGAGGAGCATAGTAGCCAACTAGCAGAAGTTGACAACAACCAACTGAGAACAATCATTGAAGCCAATCATTTTACAACTATACAAGAAGCTGTGGACAAATTCAGTGCCCACCATTCTATAGTTGTTTGGCATTTGAAGCAAATTGGAAAGCTGAAAAACCTTGATAAGTGGATGCCTCATGAGCTGAGCAAAAATTTTTTAAAAATTGTCATTTTGAAGTGTTGTCTTTTCCTATTCTATTTAACAACAATGAACCATTTATCAATCAGATTGTGACATGTGACAAAAAATGGATTTTAGACCACCACTGGACACAACCAGCTCAGTGTTGGGACCAAGATGATGGTCCAGAGCACTTCCAAAAGCCAAACTTGCACCCAACAAAGGTCCTATGGTTATTGTTTGGTGGTCTGCTGCTAGTCTGATTCACTACAGCTTTCTGAATACCAGGGAAACCATTATATCTAGGAAGTATGCTCAGCAAATTGATGAGATAAACTGAAAACTTAAATGCCTGCAGCCAGCATTAGTTGACAGAAAGGGTCCAACTCTTCTTCACGACAACTCCTGAGTGCACATTGCACAACCAATGCTTCAAAATTTGAACCAATTGGGCTATGAAGTTTTGCCTCATCTGCCATATTTACCTGACCTCTCGCCAACTGACTACCACTTCTTAAAGCATCTTGACCACTTTTTACAGGGCAAATGCTTCCACAAATAGTAGGATGCAGAAAATGCTTTCCAAGAGTTTGTCAGATCTGAACCATGGATTGTTATGCTACAGGAATAAACAAACTTCTCATTGACAAAAATGTGTTGATTGTAATGGTTCCTAGTTTTATTAATAAAGATACGTTTGAGTCTAGTTATAATGATTTAAAATTCATGGTTCAAAACCACAATTGCTTTTGTACCAACCTAATAGAAATGCTACTGACTTTTGGAGGGTTTTTTAATACCCCAGTGGTACTATTTTAGGCTAGTAAGAATGGTGATCTTTAAAAAGGTAGGAGGCAACAGATGCTGGAAAGGATGTGGAGAAACAGGAATGCTTTTACACTGTTGGTGGGAGTGTAAATTAGTTCAAACATTGTGGAAGACAGTTTGGCAATTCCTCAAGGATCTACAACTAGAGATACTATTGGACCTCCCAATCCCATTACTGGATATATAACCAAAGGATCATAAATCATTCTGTTATAAAGACACATGCACACATATGTTCATTGTGGCACTGTTTACAATAGCAAAGACTTGGAACCAACCCAAATACCCATCAATGATAGACTGGATAAAGAAAATGTGGCACATATACATCATAGAATAATATGCAACCATAGAAAAGGATGAATTCATGTCCTTTGCAGGGACACAGATAAAGCTGGAAACCATAATTCTCAGCAAACTGACACAAGAACACAAAACCAAACACCACATGTTCTGACTCATAAGTGAGTGTTGAACAATGAGAACACATGGACACAAGGAGGGGAACATCACACACCAGGGCCTGTCAGGGGGTGGGAGGATGGTGGGGAGAGCATTAGCAGAAATGTCTAATGTAGATGATGGAATAATGGATGCAGCAAACCACCATGGCACGTATATACCTATTATAACAAACATACACGTTCTGCACATGTACCCCAGAACTTGAAGTATAATAAAAAAAGAAAAAGAAAAAAGCTAGAGGAGCAAGTGCAAACAAATTCAAAAGGTAGCAGAAGACAAGAATAACTAAGATGAGAGCAGAACTGAAGGAGATAGAGACACAAAAAAATCCTTCAGAAAATCAATGAATCCAGGACTGGTTTTTGAAAAGATTAACAAAATAGACTGCTAGCCAGACTAATAAAGAAAAGAAAGAGCAATAAAAGAGACACAATGAAAATTGTTAAAGGGGATATCACCACTTATCCCACAGAAATACAAACTACCATCAGAGAAAACTATAATCATCTCTGTGCAAATAAACTAGAAAATCTAGAAGAAATGACTAAATTTCTAGACACATACACCCTCCAAAGAGTAAATCAGGAAGTCAAATCCCTGAATAGAACAATAACAAGTTCTGAAATTGAGACAGTAATTAATACCCTACCAACCAACAAAAGCGCAGGACTGGATGGATTCACAGTTGAATTTTACCAGAGGTACAAAGAGAAGCTAGTACCATTCCTTCTGAAACTATTCCAAACAATAGAAAAAGAGGGACTCCTCCCTAACTCATTTTATGAGGCCAACATCATCCTGATGCCAAAACCTGGGAGAGACACAACAACAATAAAAAGTTTCAGACTAATATCCCTGATGAATATTGATATGAAAATCTTTAATAAAATACTTACAAACTGAATCCAGCAGCACATCAAAAAGCTCATCCATCATGATCAAGTCGGTTTCATCCCTGGGATGCAAGGCTGGTTCAACATACACAAATCTATAAACATAATCCATCACATAAACAGAACCAATGGCAAAAATAGCATGATTATCGCAATAGATGCAGAAAAGGCCTTCAAGAAAATTCAACACTCCTTCATGCTAAAAACTCTCAATAAACTAGATATTGATGAAATGTACCTCAAAATAATAAGAGCTATTTGTGACAAACCCACAGTCAATATCGTTTGAAATGGGCAAAAGCTGGAAGCATTCCCTTTGAAAACTGGCACAAGACAATGATGCCCTCTCTTAGCACTCCTATTCAACATAGTATTGGAAGTTCTGACCAGTACAATCAGGCAAGAGACAGAAATAAAGGGTTTTCAAATAGGAAGAGACGAAATCAAATTGTCTCTGTTTGCAGATGACATAATTGTATAATTGGAAAACCCTATTGTCTCAGCCCCAAATCTCCTTAGGCTGATAAACAACTTCAGCAAATTCTCAGGATACAAAATCAATGTGCAAAAATCACAAGCATTTCTATACACCAATAATAGACAAACAGAGACCCAAATCATTACTGAATTCCCATTCACAATTGCTACAAAGAAAATAAAATACCTAGGAATACAATTTACAAGGGATGTGAAGGACCTCTTCTAGGAGAACTATAAACTGCTGCCCAAGGAAATAAGAGAGGACATAAACAAATGGAAAAATATTCCATGCTTATGGATAAGCAGAGTCAATATCATGAAAATGGCCATACTGCTCAAAGTAATTTATGGATTCAATGCTATCCCCATCAAGCTACCATTGACTTTCTTCAGAGAATTATTAAAAACTACTTTAAATTTTATATGGAACCAAAAAAGAGCCCATGTAGCCAAGACAATCTTAAGCAAAAAGAACAAAGCTGGAGGCATCACTCTACCTGACTTCAAACTATACTTCAATGCTACAGTAACCAAAACACCATGGTACTGGTATCAAAACAGATATACAGACCAAAGGAACAGAATAAAGGTCTCAGAAATAATGTCACACATATGCAACCATCTGATCTTTGACAAGACTGACAAAAACAAGCAACGGGAAAAGGATCCCCTATTTAATTAATGATATTGGGAAAACTGGCTAGCCATATGCAGAAAACTGAAACTGGACCCCTTCCTTACACATTATAGAAAAATTAACTCAACATGGATTAAAGACTTAGACATATCACCTAAAACCATAAAAACCCTAGAAGAAAACCTTGGCAATATCATTCAGGACACAGGCATGGGCAAAAACTTCATAACTAAAACACAAAACCAATCACAACAAAAGTGAAAATGACAAATGGGATCTATGTAAACTAAAGAGATTCTGTACAGCAAAAGAAACCATGATGAGTGAAAAGGCAACATACAGAATGGGAGAAAATTTTTGCGGTCTATCTATCTGACAAAGGACTAATATCCAGAATCGAGAAAGAACTGAAACAAATTTACAAGAAAAAAACCAAACAACCCCATAAAAAGGTAGGCAAAAGATATAAACAGATACGTCTTAAAAGAAGATATTTATGTGGCCAACAAACATATGAACATTCACTATTGCTACAAAGATAATAAAATACCTAGGAATACAACTAACAAAGGATGTAAAGGAGCTCTTCAAGGAGAACTACAAACCCCACTGCTCAAGGAAATAAGAGAGGACACAAACAAATGGAGAAACTTTCCATTCTCATGGTTAGGAAAAATCAATATCCTAAAAATGACTATACTGCTGAAAGAAACTTACAGATTCAATGCTATCCTCATCAAGCTACCAATGACCTTCTTCACAGAACTAGAAAAAACCACCCTAAACTTCATATGGAACCAATAGAGAGCCTGCATAGCCACGACGATCCTAAGCAAAAAGAACAAAGCCAGAGGCATCACGCTACCTGATTTCAAACTATATTACAAAGCTACAGTAATCAAAACAGCATGGTGCTGGAACCAAAACAGAGATATAGACCAATGGAACAGAACAGAGGCCTCGGAGGCAACGCCACACATCTACAACCATCTGATCTTTGACAAACCTGACAAAAACAAGCAATGGGGAAAGGATTCCCTGTTTAATAAATGGTGTTGGG
>CAUYQU010029337.1:0-10443 GCA_963574635.1 Cheracebus regulus
GGCTGGTCTTGAACTCCTACCAGTGTGATCCACCTACCTCAGCCTCCCAAAGTGCTGGGATTACAGGTGTGGGCCACCATGCCCAGCCATGATACTGTTTTAAGTGAAAGTTTTCAATTGACAATTGCTAGTATATGGAAACATGACCCTTTTCCTTTTAATCATTTATCCTGTGACCTTTATACATTCTTGTTTTAGTTCTATGAGTATTGTGTGTGTGTGTGTGTGTGTGTGTGTGTGTGTGTGTGTGTGTGTGATTCCTTGGGATTTTCTGTGTATACAACCATGTCATCTACAAATTGAAACAGTTTTATTTTTTTCTTTACAAACTGTATGTCTTTGATTTCTTTTCCTTGCCTTACTGCATTGGCTAGAACTTTCTAGTAGAATACTGAATAGGAGTGGTGAGAGTGGACATACTTGCTTTGTTTCTCATCTGAGGGGAAAGGTATTCAGCCTTTCATATTTAGTACAATGTTAGCTCTAGATTTTCTTTAGAAGCCCTTTATCAGGTCAAAGAAATTTCTCTGTGTTACTTGTTTGCTGAGAGTTTTGTGTTTTGTTTTATCATGGAAGGATGTTGAATTTTGTCAAATGCTTTTTCTATATTAATTGCTAAGAGTTGCCCTTACAACATATAATTGAGACTACTGAAAATAGATTTACATGCAAGGTGTGTAAGAAAGGTAAAATGTGTTTTTGGTAAAAGATTATAAGAAGGCATGGGAATGTAAATTTTTGCCTAGTTTAGAGGATTAAAGGATTGTTTTAAATTAGGTAAGATTTTAAACTTAGATAAGATAAAGCTAAAGACTTAAACGTGGTGGAAAAGCTTGTCAAAATTAATCTTACAAAAGGAATCCTGTGCATGAACATATTGACTAAATTCAAAAAGGTATTATATGGTTTTTCTGCAAATTGAGTATTGGAATAAAAGTACAACAAGGTTTTCTTAAGGCACTGATCTGCTCTTTAACAAAAATTTATAAAGGGTTATAAAAGGTTTATAAGAATCTCACCTTATGGTCAAACTGGTTAAGATTGAATAGAATTATCTATATGGTTTCATTAAAAAACTGGGGTTGTGGCTGGGCATGGTGGCTCATGTCTGGAATCCCAGTACTTTGGGAGGCTGAGGTGGGTGGATCACAAGGTCAGGAGTTCGAGACCAGCCTGGCAAAGATGGGTGAAACCCCATCTCTACTAAAAATACAAAAATTAGCTGGGTGTGGTGGTGTATGCCTGTAATCCCAGCTACTCAGGAGGCTGAGGCAGAAGAATCACTTGAACCGTAGAGGTGGAGGTTGCAGTGAGCCAAGATCATGCCACTACACTCCCTGGGTGACAGAGTGAGATTCCGTCTCAAAAAAAAATTGGGGTTGACATTAATAATAGACTAACACAAGGGTGAAATTTGGCTTTCTCTCTTTTGAACAGAATTTTCATATAATATTAAAGATAGATTGTTTGGAAAGCTAAGTCTTCCCTCTTAATGAGTAAAGTTTTTCCCCTTGCTTAAAATTTCTGAGTCGTCATTTTGGCTAAAATAAATGACTTATGGTAATCTGGAATTTTATTTCATAATATCAAGTGTTTTAAACCTTTAACATATTTCACAGACTTCCCAAATCAAACTTTAGTTTCAAGGTTGTCTTTTCCAATCCCTAACTTTTGGGTGCTACAGAGGGCCCCTGGAGCATCCAAAAGAGAGGTAAACAGAGTTATTTGACATGTTTAGTTATATGGGATTGCCAAAATAATGTTTAATCCTCTTCAGGTTATATTTTAGTGAATAATATTAACATATGTTCCAAAATTGCATGGGATTTCTAAAATTCTAATGTCTGAGTATATGCTAGCAATCATAATTAAGGTTACTATGTTAAGTTATTATCAACCACAGAAATAGCCAAATTCCTTTGTCAGTTGTGTTTTTGATCCTAACGACCTTAAGAAAATTTTGTTATTCACCGACAATTATTGTTTTGCTTTGATCCTTTTCAAAAGATTGTTTATAATCAGCTATAGGACTTTGACAGGTGCTCTGAAATACAGGATTCTGGTAACTTTGAAGATTGTGACATTGGAATAGAGGAAAACGTACAGGACTCATGAAGAGCCAAAATATTCAAGAATATGAAGCAGAATAAGAGTTCACTGAATTGACTGACTAACAGAAAAATGAAGTAATCATTAAAATTTTTTTTTTGCTTAAAACATTGCTGATCCTTGTTTTGTTTTTCAGAGTCAAGGAAACTTTTGAGTCATTTACATCCTTTAATAATTGAGTAAATTATACTCCTGTGAACAAAATTTGAAGCACATTTGTTTATCTCTGCCTGGTTTCTCTAGAATTTAGAAACTATTTGTGAGTATTCTTAACTTATGGGAATATAGTTATTTGCATCAGTGCAATAAGAAGACATTTTCTTTTGGAACAGGATACAATTGGAGACACTGGTTGTTTGACCAAGGCTCTGACTGCAATGATATGCTTTCCTTTAGGGAATCAAGTTTGACTTGCAGAGCCAATAAACCACCCTCCCCACCCCAGGAAAAGTGCTCTCATATCTTGTCAACACTGTCCCTGTACAGGGTTCCTAACCTGTGATGAGTAAAGAAGGTTACTTTCTAACAGGCCCAGGATCCCCATGTTATCTTGGGACTCCAAGAAGAGAGGAATTTACCCAACTCACAGGTATTTGAGAGCATAAACCCATGGCTGGGCTTGGCTTTAAAAGGTCTTATCTGAGATTTCTTATGGAACAGAGTTCCATCAAAGCCAAGTTTAAAAGCCCATGTGAAAAAATAATTATTCTTGCTATACTTTATGCAAATAATCAGTATAAGTATAAATAATAATCAGTATAAGAGACAAGTATAAGACTAAAGTTTATTTTGCAAACGACTCAGTCCTATCATGATTTGTCTTTAACAAAAATAAGGACTGGAGAAAGAAAAATTATGTTTCAAAACTTATCATATGCTTGTCATTAAATTCTAATCTCATTAGTTGTTTTCAAGTTTTTGCCTACATTTTAGACTAGCCCTGCTTGTTGCTGTGAACCAACCAGTGATCTCCCACTGCAGCTCAGAAGAGACAGAAGGGATGGGTAATGTAAAAACCTGGATCAATATTCTAATTCTGGGCAATTCTCCTACAAATTTGGCCAGGTGACAGGAGTAAACAGGGTGCTCATAGCCTGGAGATTTCTTTGTTTAGGAAAATGAGAACAAGGATGCTAACGAAAGCCAAGCTCCATGCACCCAAATCTTAGCAGGCATAACTATAGCCACCAGTTATCTGAGTATATTGGCAGCCTTGGGATTTTTTAGCTGTCCTTACCCCCTTGTTTCATTTCGATATATGTCTTCTAATAACCTGAATTGTTTCTTCTTGCCTAGAGGCCATCAAACTCCAAATGATCATGTAACTGGAGCCTCGGACAATGGCTCCATTTTACTGGGGACCCTTGGATAGACCTTTGAGGGAGATCTGACTGCTGTTTTCCCAAAACAGCACCCGTCAGCAGGAAGCAGTTAAGACTGGTCTTCATGCCTATTCTAATGGCAGTTAGATATATCTCTTCAAAGTGGGGAAATGATAGTGACAGGAGGCAACCAAATGCCTAGGCAGATTGGGGCAGGTCCTATGGTAAAACCACACCTCCAAGCCAAAGACAGTTTAAAGCCTAAAAGCCAGGCACAAGTTAAATCCTTCGACCAGAGTGCAAACTTGTTTTCCCATTTGGCATGCTTTCCTCTGATTGGTCCCCACCCTTCACCTATTTTACATATACTTACCCTTTCCTAATTGGTTTTCTACATTGTTATATCTACCTTCGAGTGGTGTCTTTTTATGCTTTTTTGCATACTTACAAACCAGTCAGCATAACTCCCCATTCTAAGTCCATAAAAGGCCCTAGACCCAGCCACACAGGCAACTTTCCCACCTTCAGATAGGGGAACCACCCCACTGTGTCCCCTCTCCACTGAAAATTCTTGCTTAATAAATTCTACTCCACTCACTCTCCAGTGTCCGTGTGCCTAATTCTTCCTGGTTGCGAGGCAAGAACGTGGACCTAGATAAGCTAAGTAGCAGGAAGACTACTACACTTTTTATTTAGACTTTTAGTATGGCAAATTAAATTGATTTTTTTTTTTTTTGAGATGGAGTTTTGCTCTTGTTGCCCAAGCTACCGTGCAGTGGCACAATCTTGGCTCACTGCAACCTCCACCTCCCTGTTCAAGCAATTCTCCTACCTCAGTCTCCTGAGTAGCTGGGATTACAAGCATGTGCCACCAGACCTGGCCAATTCTTTTGTATTTAGTAGAGAAGGGGTTTCACCATGTTGGTCAGACTGGTCTTGAACACCTCTTCTCAGGTGATCTACCCACTTCAGCCTCCCAAAGTGCTGGGATTACAGGCGTGAGTTACCACGCCTGGCCTAAATTGATTTTTTTAAAGAAAAAGATTACATGTATTATTAAATTAATATATTTTATTTTGAGAGCAGTGTTAAGTTCACAGCAAAATTGGGTAGAAAGTACAGAGTACACCTCCCCCTCCCCTGCCCAGCCTCTCCCATATCAATGTCCCACACCAATGTAATATATTTATTTGTTACAATCAATGAATCAACAGCGACACATCATTATCAACCATAGTTTATACTTTACATTAGCGTTTACTGTCTTTTTTATTTTGAGACAGGGTCTTGCTTTGTCACCCAGGCTGGAGTCCAGTGGCACAATCTCGGCTCACTACAGCCTTGACCTCCTGGGCTAAAGTGATCTTCCCACCTCAGCCTCCTGAGTAGCTGGGACTGTGCACCACCACACTCAGCTAATATTTTAAGTTTTTGCAGAGACGAGGTCTCATTATATTGCACAGGCTGGTTTCGTACTCATGAACTCGAGCAATCCTCCTGCCTCAGTCCCCCAAAGTGCTAGGATTACAGGCATGAGCCACTGTGTCCAGCCAGAGTTTACTTTTTGTGTTGTATATTATGTGTTTTGACAAATGCGTAATAAATGATATATATCCACCCTTGTAGTATCATACAGAAGAGTTTCACTACCCTAAAGATCTCCTGTGTTCTACCTATTGATCCCTCCCTGGCAACTCATAATCTTTTTACTGCCTTCATAGTTTTGCTTTTTTCAGAATGTCATAAAGTGGGAATCAGACAGTATGCAGCCTTTTTCAGATTGGCTTTTTTCATTTAATAATATACCTTTAATGTTGCTGTGTCTTTCATAGCTTGATAGTTCATTTATTTTTGGTGCCAAATAATATCCCATCATCTGGATGTACCACAGTCTATTTGTCCATTCATCTACTGTAGGACATTTTGGTTGCTTCTAAGTTTTGGCAATTATGAACAAAGCTGCAGTAAACATCCATGTGCAGGTTTTGTGTGGACATAAGCTTTCAGCTCAGCTGGGTAAATATCAAGGGGTGACATTGCTGGATTCTATGTTTAGTTTTGTAAGAAACCATCTATTTTCCAAAGTAGATGTACCATTTATTTTTTCCCACTAACAATGAATGAGAGTTCTCATTGCTCCACATCCCCACCAGCATTAAATGTTGCCAATGTTTTGGGTTTTTGCCATTCTAGTAGTATGTGTTGGTATCTCATTGTTTAAATTTGCAGTTTCCTGATGACATATGTTGAGTATTGTTTCATATACTATTTGTCATCTTCTTTGGTCAAGTGTCTGTTTGGATCATTTTCCCATTTTTTAATCATTTTGTTCATTTTCTTATTGTTTATGAGTTCCTCTAATATTTTGAATAACACTCCTTTATCAGATAAATCTTTCGCACATATTTTCTCCCAGTTTGTGGCTGGTCTTATCATTCTCTTGCCTAACAGAAATTTTGCATAACAGAAGTTTTAAATTTTAATAAAATCCAACATCATTTTTTTTCTTTTACTGGTTATGCCTTTGGTATTGTATCTAAAAAGTCATCATCAGGCCAGGCGCAGTGGCTCATGCCTGTAATCCCATGCTTTGGGAGGCTAAGACAGGAGGATCACATGAGGCCAGGAGTTCAAGACCAATCTGGGCAACTTAGTGATATTCCCATCTCTACAAAAAACAAAAAAAAATTAGCTGGGTGTGGTGACATGCTTGTAGTCTCACCTACTTGGGAGGCTGAGGTGGGAGGATCACTTGAGCCCAGGAGTTTGAGGCTGCAGTGAGCTTGAACTGGACTCTAGCCTGGGCAACACAGTGAGGCATGTATCTCTAACAAATAAAAATAAATAAAATAAGTTAAAATTTAAAAAGTAATTGGCAAGCTGAAGGTCATCTAAATTTATTCCTATGTTATCTATTAGTTTTACGGTTTTACATTTTACATTTATGTCTATAATACACATATGTCTATAATCCATTTTAACTTCTGTGAAAAATGTAAAGGTTGTGTTTAGAATCATTTTTTTGCATGTGGATGTCCAGTTGTTCCAATATGATTTGTTGAAAAGACCATTCTTTCTCCATTGAATTGCCCTTGCTCCTTTGTCAAAGATTATATTTCTGAATATATTTTTGTCAGTCTGTTTTTTGTTTTTTTTTTTTGTAGAGATAGGGGTCTCACTACATTGTCTAGGCTGGATTTGATCCTCCTGAGTGACTGAAACTACAAATGTGCACCACCCACCATGCCCAGCTGATTTTTGAATATTGAGCCAGCCTTGCATTTTTCATGATGTCTTATTCTTTATATATATTTGCTTATATATATTTGCTTTATATATATTTGCTTATATTTTGTAATATATGCATTTTATGTATTTGTTATATATTATATATATTTATATATTTGTATTATATATATTGCTCAGTTGGATTTTCCAGTATCTGTTGAGGATTTTTGCATCTATGTCCATGAGGGCTATTGGTCTTTAGTTTTCTTTCTTTGTACGGTTTTGTTATCAAGGTAATGATAGCCCCCTAAAATGAGTTAGAAAATATTATCTTCTTTTATACTTTCTGAAGAGCTTTTTGAAAAGCTCAAACCACATTATAGCCAAATTAACTGTACACTCAATGTAACATCACTCATGCCTTTTTTAATCTATAAAATTATCCCATAGCAGATATTTTAATTATTGAATATTCTGCCAGTTAAGAGTATAGGCACTTCCAACTACAAAATGAGATTTACCACTTTCCAAATTTCTGTCCTATTGGTTTTGTTGTTGTTTTTTAGATAATCTTGGGAGACACTAAAGAGTTCTTGGACTTTTGAAAATGACTTCTGTTATCTAGATTCCTAATTCTGTAGGATTTGGATTTATAAATAATTTGTAAAGGCCTAATAAATTTCAAAAACCACTTAATCTTCATACAGGCTTCAAAAGAAGAAAAAATATCTGTATCACAGTAAAAACCAATGACTCTTACTATAATGAAAATAATGACTATTGTATGAAACAATGATTTAAAGATTTCTATTTTTTTTAGAACCAGTGAGACAGAGAAAGTATTCTTATGTAAACAAAGGCATAGACTGCAGTATATTGATGATCAGCAACTATTATTTTTTTCTTTGAGACAGAGTTTCATTCTATCACCCAGGCTGGAATGCAGTGGCACAGTCTCGGCTCACTGCAACCTCTGCTCCTGGGTTCAAGCGATTCTCCTGCCTCAGCCTCCCAAGTAGCTGGGACAACAGGCGTGTGCCACCATCCCTGGCTAATTTTTTGTATTTTTAGTAGAGATGGGGTTTCAGTATGTTTGCCAGGATGGTCTCAATCTCCTGACCTCTTGATCTGCCCACCTTGGTCTCCTAAAGTGCTGGGATTACAGGCGTGAGCCACAATGCCTGGCCCCTGGGACTTTGTTTACTTTTAGGTTTTGAGCAGAAGAGATAAAATAGTAGTGAAGAATCCAAGCTCCAGAGCCAAACAGACCTGGATTCCTAATCAGTTTCTGCCACTTAGTAGCTGAGCCGTGTTTCCTTTTCAAGAGATTTGATTTCTCTAAAGATTTTTTTCTAATCTACAGAATGGAGCTAATGATTGTATCTACTTAAAAATAGCTGTTGTGAAAGTTAAATATGATAATGTATGTAGAGCGTGGTGCCTGAAACATAGCAAAAACTCAATAAATATTAGTGACTACCTGATTAGAGCTGTGCTTCAGAAATATTAATCTGACAGCAATGTGCAGGGTGATACAAGCAAATGGCTTTCCTTCTTAAAACAGAACCAGAGCATTCCAAGGTTGGTACCAAGAATATTTCAGAAAGCAGAATCTCTAGGTGGGATGACATGCCTCTAAAATTGGATTAACAAGATTTAGAGGCTACTTTGACAGAAGGTGATGGAAGAGGGAGTTGTCATTGCATTATTGTTTTCTGTATTAGGATGTTCCAGTATACTGTGCTATTTTAAAGGACTGAAATTCAGGTATTTTTGTTGGTGTTATACCATTATTTTATACACTGGTCAGCAAATTTATTTACGCTTCTTCATTCTCTCTTCAAACTCTCCTTCCTTCTGCCCAGACCCTCTCCCAATCACTGACATCCTCTTCCTTTTTACCACCCAGTCTCTGTAACTCCATACCTCTTCCAAACTACTTCATCCTCTGCTATACTTGTTTTTTCCTTTCTTTCTTTTTTTTAGAAAAAGGTTGGGCCAGGCAAAGTGGCTCATGCCTGTAATCCCAGCACTTTGGAAGGCCAAGGTGAATTGCTTCCAGCCAGGAGTTCAAGGCCAGCCTAGCCAACACAGTAAAAACCACATCTCTAGTAAAAGTACAAAAATTATCCAGTGTGCTGGCATGCATCTGTAATCCCAACTACTCAGGAGGCTGAGGCAGGAGAATCGCTTGAACCCAGGAGGCAGAGGTTGCAGTGAGCTGAAACTGCACCACTGCACTCCAGCCTAGGTGACAGAGCCTCAAAAACAAACAAAAAAACCAAAAACAAAAAAATAAGACAGAAACACTAATAATAAATTTTGCTTCAGCATAGAAACTACTTATTGAAGGAGAAATCAAAAATGGTTTTATGGGCCAGGCGCAGTGGCTCACGCCTGTAATCCCAGCACTTTGGGAAGCCAAGGCAGGCAGATTGCCTGAGGTCAGGAGTTCGAGACCAGCCTGACTAACATGGTGAAACCCTATCTCTACTAAAAATACAAAAATTAGTCAGGTGTGGTGGGTGCACACCTGTAGTCCCAGCTACTCGGGAGGCTAAGGCAGGTGAATTGCTTGAACCTGGGAGGCGGAGGTTGCAGTGAGCCAAGATTGCACCACTGCACTCCAGCTTGGGTGACAGAGCGAGACTCTGTCTCAAAAAAAAAAAAAAGTTTTATATGTGAAAGAACATTGAAGGCAGTTATAAAAATAGATTAGGAAGGAGAGAGATACAAGATGGCTGATTAGCAACAGCTCAGGATTGTAGCTCCCAGGGAAAGCGCAGAGAGTGAGTGAATGCCGCACTTTCAGACGAAGTTTTGTTGCCCACAGACTGGGAGATTCCCAGCGGAAGAGCCCCACCGGTAGCCAGCACGACCCTTTTGGCCAGTGCGGCTGTTTTGCAGGTGCCCTGGCACAGCGCTTCTCGGTGCAGAGTATACGGGACTGGGTGCCCTTTTAGTCGGGCTCAGCTGGTCCCATCCCCACAAGAAGAACAGCAATTGGAAGCACTGAGGACTGAGAGTTTCACAGCAAGCACAGCCAAACCTGGGAAGGTCCAGCTCTGTGGGGAACGGGCGTCAGCCAAAGGAAAACTAAGAAACAGAAAAACTTCATCACCGAGTGGAGAGAGATCCAAGATGGCCGCTTAGCAGCAGCTCAGGATTGTAGCTCCCAGTGAAAGCACAGAGAGTGAGTGGATGCCGCAATTGCAGATGAATTTTTGATGCCCACAAACTGGGAGATTCCCGGCAGAGGAGCCACACGGGTCGCCAGGGCGACTCTCTTGGCCAGCACGGCTGTTTTGACAGTGCCCCGGCGCGGCACTTCTCAGTGCAGAGTGTACGGGACTGGGTGCCCTTTTAGTCGGGCTCGACTGGTCCCATTCCCACAAGGAGAACAGCAATTGAAAGTGCTGAGGACTGAGAGTTTCACAGCAAGCACAGCTGAACCCGGGACGACCTAGCTCTGTGGGGAAGGGGCGTCCATTGAAGGAAAACTAAGAAACAGATAAAACTTCATCACCAACAAGTCAGACATCCACTCAGAGACCCAATCTGAAAGTCAGCAATTACAAAGATGACAGGTGGATAAATCCACAAAAATGGGAAGAAACCATTGCAAAAAGGCTGAGAACACCCGAAATCAGAATGCCTCTCCTCCTACGGGGGATCGCACCTCCTCATTAGCAAGGGAACAAGACCTGACAGATAATGAGTGTGATGATCTGTCAGAATCAGGCTTCAGAAGGTGGATAATAAGAAACTTCTGTGAGCTAAAAGA
>CAUYQU010029340.1:0-37744 GCA_963574635.1 Cheracebus regulus
TGTTGTGACAATGATTGTCTGAGACACAATCAATTAAGATTTTCTCAAATTACATGATACAAATACTCAAACTATGAATAAAGGGACCTTCCTCAATCTGATAAAGGTTATCTATGAAAAATCTGCTGCTATCATACTTAACAATAAAAGACTAGCTTCTTTCTTCTTAAGAACAGGAACAAAATAAGGATGTCTACTCTTATCACTTCTATTCCGCATTATACTAGAGATTCTAGTTAGGATAATTAGGCAAGGAAAATAAAGGCATCTAGGTTGGAAAGGAAAAACGAAACCTGTATCTGCCAGTGACATAATATTGTATACAGAAAAACCTAATTCAAAACCCGTTAGAACTAATACAAGAGTTAAGCAAGGTTGTAAGTTACAAAATCAATATTAAAAAATCAAGTGTATTTCTATATATCATCAGTGAAACAACCCAAAAGTGAAGTTCAAAAAACAACTCCATTTAGTATCAAAAGAATAAAATCCTCAGGTATGTATTTAACCAAATAAGTACAAAATTTGTATGCTGAAACTACAGAAATATTGTCGAAACAAATTCAAGAAAAGCTAAGTAAACAGAAATCCATCCTGTGTTCATGGATTGGAAGCCGGAATGGTTAACATGGCAATGCTCTCCAAATTGATCTAGATATCAAATGTATTCCCTGTCAAAGTCCTAGCTGCCATTTTTGAACAGAAATTGATAAGCTGATCCTAAAATTCACGTGGAAATGCCAGCATCCACAATAACCAAAACAATCTTGAAAAACAAGAACAAAGTTGGAGGGCTCACATTTCCTGATTTTACAAGTTACTGCAAAGCTACAGTAATCGAGAAAGTATGGTGCCTACCTAAGAACAGACATACAAAACAATGAAATAGAATTGAGACTCCAGAAATAAACGCCTACATTTGTGGTCAACTGATTTCTTAAAAGAGTACCAAGACCACGCAATGAGGGAAAGAACAGTCTTCAACAAATGATGCTGGCATAACCACATAGCCACAGGTTAAAGAACGAAGCTGGAACCCCTACCTTACACCATATCCAAAAATGAATTCAAAATGCTTCAAAGACCTAAAAATAAAAGCTAAAACTATAAAACTCTTAGAAGAAAACATAAAAACCACAGAACACCTCAGGTTAGACAAAACCTTCTGAGAAAAGAACCAAAAGCACAAATGACAAAAGAAAAGTAGGCAAGTTGAACTCTGTCCAAATTAAAAACTTTTGTGCTGCAAATGATACCATCAAGAGAGTGAAAAGGCAACCTACAGGATGGGAAAAAACATTTGCAAATCACATCTGATAAGGAAATTGCATGGAAAAAAAAATACATACATACACACACACACACACACACACACACACATATATATATATACATATAACTCTTAAAACTCAATAATGAAAGGATAAATAACCCAGTTATAAGTGGGCAAAGTTTGGAGATAGCTGGCAAACACCACTTTCACCAGATGATCCAAGTTAACATCACCAATACTGACACAGAGATATTGTGTCCCTTGTTATGAGGCACTGAGAAGGACACAACATAACTTCTGTGAGATTCCTGTCAAATACATAACATCAGTGTACTCATGAGGAAACCATCAACAAATCCAAGTCAAAGGACTACCCAAAATAAACTGACTGTACTCTTGGAAAGTATTAAGTCAAAAAAGACCAAAAAAGACTGATGATGAACTCTTCCAGATGAAAGGAGACTATGTGGACATGACAACTAAATGCAACATGTGATCCTGGATTGGAACGTGAACCAGAAGAAAAACCTTTTGTTTCACTATAAAAGACACAATTGGGACACTTAGTAAAATTTGGATAAATGTTATAGATTATAGTACTATATCTATCTTAATTTCCTCATTAGATAACTGTAATGTAATTACATAAGTGAATATCCTTGTTTTTGTGAAATACACTTAAGTACTTAGAGGTAATGGAGCATTATGTCTACAATTTACTTTTAAATGGTTCAGGAAAAAATAATCATATGCATAGAGAGAGAATGTAAAACAAATGGGGTAAAGGGTTAACCCTAAGAAATTCTGTGTGAAACATATATGGAAAATATTTGCATTTAAAAAATATTATATATATATTTTATTACATTTTAGGTTTTGGGGTACATGTGAAGAACATGCAGGATTGTTGCATAGGTACCTACATGGCAATGTGGTTTGCTGCCTTCCTCCCCATCACCTATATCTGGCATTTCTCCCCGTGTTATCCCTCTCCAATTCTCCACCCCCAGCTGTCCCTCCCCTAGTTCCCCCGCAAAAGACCTCAGTGCGTGATGCTCCCCTCCCTGTGTCCATGTGTTCTCATTGCTCAACACCCGCCTATGAGTGAGAACATGCGGAACATGCAGTGTTTGATTTTCTGTTCTTGTGTCAGTTTGCTGAGAATGATGGTTTCCAGGTTCATCCAAGTCCCTACAAAGGACACGAACTCATCGTTTCTTATGGCTGCATAGTATTCCATGGTGTAGATGTGCCACATTTTCCCTGTCCAGTCTATCATGGTTCTGAATATTTTCAAAAATAAAAAGTTTAATTTTTTAATTGGGCAAATAATTTGAATAGACATTTCTCCAGAGGTATATAAATGGCCAGTAAGCAAATGAAATGATACTCAGTATAGTCAGTCATCAGGAACATGCAAATCAAAACCACAATGAAATTCTGCCTCACATCCACTAGGATTATGATACTCAAAAGACAGATGTTAAGTGTTGACAAGGACATAGAGAAATTGGAAGCCATTGCTTATTGGAAGCCAATTCCCATAGCAATATGCATTGCTAATGGGAAAATGGTCTGGCAGTTTCTCAAAAGGTTAAACGTAGAGTTACCATAAGACCCAGCAATTTGACTCCAAGAGAAATAAAAACATCCTCACAAAGACTTGCATGTGAATGTTCACAGAAGTAAAATTCATAACTATTAAAAAGTGCAAACAACCCAAATGCCTATCAGCTGACAAACAGATAAACTGTGGTATAGCCATATAAAAGACTATCATTCAGCCACAAAACCAAATGAAGTACTGATACATGTTACAAATGAATAAACCTTAAAAAACATTACACTAAGTGAAAAAAGCCGGTCGTAAGAGATCACACACTGTATGATTCCATTTATATGAAAAGGCCAGAAGAGACAAAATGATAGAGACACAAAAATTAATGGCTGCCTAGGCCTGGGGCCAAGAGGAGGTGAGACTGAAGGAATGAGGAGTGACTCTAATGAATACTGGGTTTCTTGTGGGAGTGGTGAAAATATTCTAAAATTAGATTTTGGTGTTGATTGGAAAACTATAAATATACTAAGAAACATCGAATGTTATGCTATGTTATTTACTTATTTTTAAATGGAATTTTGCTCTTGTTTCCCAGGCTGGGGTGCGATGGCACGATCTTGGCTCACTGCAACCTCTGCTTCCCAGGTTGAAATGATTCTCCTGCTTCAGCCTCTCAAGTAGCTGGGATTACAGGCATGCACCACCATGCCCGGCTAATTTTTTATTTTTAGTAGAGGCAAGGTTTCACCATGCTTGTCAGGCTGGTCTCAACTCCTAACCTCAGGTGATCCACCCTCCTCAGCCTCCCAAAGTGCTGAGATTATAGGCATGAGCCACTGTGCCCAGCCAAGTTGTATATTTTAAATGGCTGAATTGCCTGCTATGTGAATTACGGAAAATTTTAGAGGTTTTTTTTGAGATGTAAGTTAACGTTTCAAGAAAGACAGCACAGCAGGTAAATATCTTTCAAAACAAAGGCCCTTTAAAAATGATTCACCATAATTAGACTGCAAATAACTCACCTACTACACTGCTCTTCGGTGGAGAAGTAGATTTGAAAGTCATCAGAATTATCATGGACGTATAGAAAACAACACCGTTCATCAAACTTCGATAGGCTGTCAAATTTCAAAGCATAATGTTTATACCTAAGTTATGATACCAATTCTACATATGTGAGACAATCTTTTCTATTTTACCAGTCTCTGAAAGATTCATTAACGTTTTAACAAACACCCCCCAACTCTGCCTTTTCTCTATGAAATTTAAATACCAGAGAATTTATCTTACTTATATTTGAGTTTGTATTTATCAACTGACTTTAATATGAACTTACTCAATATAATTCAGTGCTAAGCAAAGCATACAGGCAAAAGAAAAGGAAATAAAATATGATTTCTGTCCTCAAGGGGCTTATAATCTCATGAAAAAGAAAGGCAAGGTATTTGTGAAATAATTTATTGTGGTATTAAGGGAATTTCTAGACTCAGAAAATATCAGGACCTAGCATTTATGGCCACACAAGGGAAATGGAAATAAACACAGCATTGTAGCTCAAGAAAGGCCTTGAAGTGTTATCTGGTCCATCTCCCCACACTGTCTGTACCTGACTCTACAGCTCATCCAACAAGCAATATTCAGCTTGCCTGGACACAGCCAGTGACAGAAAATATGCTAGTAGAAGATTTTTTCTTTTTTCTTTTTTTGAGACAGAGTCTTGCTTTGTCACCTAGGCTGGAGTGCAGTGGTATGATCTCGACTCACTGCAACCTCTGCCTCCCAGGTTCAAGCGATTCTCCTGCCTCAGCCTCCTGAGTAGCTGGGACTACAGGCACGTGCCACGATGCCTGGCTGATTTTGTAGAGTTGGGGTTTCACCATGTTGGTCAGGCTGGTCTCGAACTCCTGACCTCAAGTGATCCGCCTGCCTCAGCCTCCCAAAGTGCTGGGATTACAGGCATGAGCCACCGTGCCTGGCGACGATTTTGAAAAATGTATTTCTTAGTAATTAAGTTGTGTTAGAGCACGTAGTCAAGAACCTTCTGTTTGTGCCTCCTCATAGAGATACCCCTAGGTGCCATTTCAACCATCCGTGGGGATTTACAAAGGGCCTGGAGGTGTATCAGCCATGCCCCACCCCTCCCCGGGACTGATGTGACCTGAAGCCTATGCTTTGCGCATTCCAGAGGCACAAACAGAACTGTGGTAGTTGCTTTACGGATTGATTTTCAAAACCTGCTCACTTATAATCTAGTTCTAATTCTTTTTGAATCTTCCCTGCACTCTTGGTGTTCCAACTCAGTATTTGTCATGCAATCTATAACATAAAGCACGGTCTAGGACAGTTTGGATCTCAGGAAGAGACAATTTAGAAGGGGTGAGATAAAGTGGCTTCAGTTGTTTGAAGGGCCAATTACAGAAAAGAACGTAGTCTTTGTCTTCGTAATACCACCTGGCAGAATGAGGGCCACTGCAGAGGCTCTGGCCCTGTGTGGGTGAAGCACTCTCTAACATACAATCTACTTGCAGATTTTCTGTCACTGGCTATGTCCAGGCAAGCTGAATATTTTTTGTTGGACAAGCTGTAGAGTCATGTAGAGACACTGGGTGGAGATGGACCAGATAACATTTCAAGGCCTTTCTTGAGCTAGAATGCCATGTGTATTTCCATTTCTCTTGTGTGGCCATAAATACTGTGCCCTGATATTTTCTGAGTCTAGAAATTCCCTTAATACCACAATAAATTATTTCACAAATACCTTGCCTTTCTTTTTCATGAGACTATAAACTCCTTGAGGGCAGAGATCATATTTTATTTCCTTTTCTGTTGCTTTGTGTATGCTTTGCTTAGTGTATTTCAAATTGCCTTGTATGTCCTGGGCAGTATCATCCCAATGCACTGTTCTATACTTAAATTATTTCCCTCCTTTTAAGTGATGTTGACAGCATTCTAATTTCAACACTGATGTGTCCGGGACAGTACCACACTGTGTCTGGAATTAACTGAGCATTCATTCAGTGCCTGAGATAGCCTCAGAATCAGAGAAAGGAATATTCTAGTCCAAGCCCTTTATTTGATGAAAATAGTGAAAAAACTGAGACTTAAAGAAATTGAGTGACTTTCCCAATGTCACACAGCAAAGAGAGACTAGAATTCACATCTACTTCAGAGCCAGTCCAACCCTCGAATGAGCTGGCATGGTGACAAGTGCAGCTGAGATGTATTAGCCCTGCTTGGGTAAGGCCACACAGCTCATGATCCAAATGGTCACCACTCATGATCCAAAATGCAAGAGCTACGCCTCTCCCCAGAATACACCACCTCATGCCCTCCCTGAAAACAATCTCCCGGCTCCATTACTCCATTCACAAGACCCTAACCCAAGTGTTGCTACCAACTATCTCCTGGCTTCACTTTTCAGAGTCGCTGAGCACTGGAACTTCTTTGGCTCAAAAAAGATACATCTTCTCTTTCTACAGATTACTTAAAAAAAAATTTGACACAAGTGAGTTTAGTCTGCTGAGTATGAGCAAAGCTACTCTTTTATAACAACCCAAGAAGCTCTTACTAGGAGCACACTAGTATTAATAACTAGCTCAGACAGAGCAACAAAACAGAAGAGAGCCCGTTTTGGATCCCATTAAAAAAAGGAAAATTCGTATTATGAATAAGTGGAAACATTAAAGTGCATAAAACATTATCACCATTTGCATTAGAACAGTAACTCCATTTTCTCCTGTGTTCTTACCTTATTCCCTTTATGGAAGAGGCTGTAAAATTCCATTCATGCATTTGTTTCTGTAAGTTATCAAAGACAGAAGTTAATAGTTTGAGTTTTTCTAAGCAAAGGATTTGTTTTGTTTTTTTTATATTCTATAGTCAATCATTTCTGCTAGTTTACCTGCAGCAGTGATTTTTTGGGGGGTTAGAACAGTATACCTTGCAAATTCTTGGAACACCAGAAACATTTTCTTATGTATTACAAAAATTTGTTTGTGTCTCTAAAACAGTTTAAATGATATAAATTTGAAATAATCTAAGGTTCAAATAGAAATAATAAGCACAGAATAAGCACACAGTGAGTGGCTTTTCATCTTCTGTCAACATAGTAGGCAAACTCTAAAACAAGCATGGGAACAGCCCACCTAAGTTGAGTGACTTGCAAAAATGTTGGGAGAGGCAACGCTATGGCAGACACCTTTCAGCACTCATCAGTCTTCCTTTTCTCTCTGAACACAGAGCTGAACTACATTTCCCAGGCTCCCTTGCAGTTAGGGAGCTATACAATGGAGTTTGACCAATGAGATGTGAGCAGGAATGCTGTGCATCACCTGCAGGCCTGGGTCACAAACTCCACAGCACTCCTCTATTTCCTCTTTTCCCATCCATTGCAAGATGGAATATCTCCCCCGCCGTCACCCTCTGCAACCTGGATACGACATGTGGCATAAACTTTTATCATGTTAAGATATTGAGATTTGGGGGCTGTTTGTTTTAGAAGCTAGCCTACCATGACTAATAGAAAAACTGGGATTTCAAGCAGCACCAGGATGCACTTACAAATAAAAACCAACTCTGTCCCCTCCTTTCACTACCATTAAACTTTGCACAAAGCTAAGCCTCAGAAGGAACATCTGAAACTCCAGTTTCAGAAAATCCATAGGCAATAACATCAATTCATCACAACCATAGAAAATAATTTTAAGTAGGAAAATTCACTTGGGCCAGCTGTGGTGGCTCACACCTGTAATCCTAGCAATTTGGAAGGCTGAGGCGGGCAGATCACTTGAGGTCAGGAGTTCAAGACCAGCCTGGCCAACATGGTGAAACCCTGTCTGAACTAAAAATATAAAAATTAGCTGGGCGTGGTAGCATGTACCTGTAATCCCAACTACTCTTGAGGCTGAGGTGGCAGAATCAGTTGAACCCAGGGGGTGGAGTTTGCAGTGAGTCAAGATCAAGCCATTGTCCTCTAGCCAGGGTGATAGAGTGAGAGACTATCTTGAAAAAAGAAATCCATTTGGTTGGCCTGAGGAATATCACAAGTGACCAACTAAACCACCCAGGGAAAAAAAAGTGTGAGAGCCACGTGACTGAGCATATGACTCAAGAGAACGGCCATGAGCAGGCACATGATTAGTTTCTTGCCATCCTGGAGCAATGACAACAGGAACAGACTGGGAAGATGGTTCCCGACGGGAAAAGTTCTGGTCATACGTGTTGATCAAGCACCTACCATGTGCTAGGCAAAGTACGAATACTAAAGACAAAGCACAGAACCACGAAGTTCCTGCCCTTATGGCCTTACATGTGAGTGAAGAGAGATGGACGATAGATTAAATAGTAAAATCATGGCATGAGGGAGGGTGAAAAGTGTTATGAAGACAAATAAAGAAATAAAGCCGGGAAGGGCATTAAGATATAGCAGTGGGCCACACTGTTCAGCAGGATGTTGAGGGCAGGCGTCACTGTTGACTCCTGAACAGAAAGCTAAAGCAGGGGAAAGAGGGAGCCACACAGATGTCTGGGGGAAGAGTTCCAGGAAGACGGAAAAGCAAGTGCAAAGGCCCTGAGGCAGGAGTATGCCTGGCATGTCTGGGGACCAACAAAACAGCGAATATGGCTGCAGTGAAGTAAGTGGGGTGGGAGTGAAAGAGGAGGTTGGAGGGCTTATGTGGGCAAATCACGCAGAGCCTCTAGGCCACCCTCAGGACTTCAGCTTTTACTCTGTGTGAGATGGGAAGCCATTGGAGCCTTCTCAAAAGAGGGTACGAGAATATGAAAGCCATCAAATCACATCCAACTGCACAGAAAGGCTGAGTGTATTTCAGAGGAGACATGAATCCAAAGTCATGCAGAGAGGATAGTGGGCAGCAGGAGTCTGTCTTTGGATTCAGGCACAGAAGTGGGAACCAGGGCAGACTCAAGAGAGTCTTGTCTGACCCACAGCCACCTGCAGAAGGCTGGACATATACAGAAAGCTTAACCACATGAGTGTCCAAAGTATTCCCCGACAGCAGGTCTATTCCAGGGTGCTTTAGAGAATTTCCTGATTTGGGGGAAACATTTACTAGTTAAGTACACAACACAGACACCCCCTGCCCCGCCCCCACCGCTTTCCTTTTATGTCATAATCAATGGCACTTGTTCGGGAGTGGGCAACCGTTCTGTAGCTCTTATGGCTACAAACATACAGAAGTCACGTATGGGCATTCCTAGGATGTTCTTCTGGGCACGATACGGGCGTTGGTAGCCTAGAGACATTCCGTGGAAGGAATGAAAGGGTGGTTAAAGAACACTTTCCCAAAGCTAGGCCTTGGAGAATTGGAAGAAGGAATTCCCAAAAGAAACAAGGATGGAAATAAAAGGGTATACAGGAGCTCCCGCAGGGACAGCTGAGGGGCTGGCAAGGATAGTTTGACTGGCACTGACGGGAAAGAGGAAGGGAGAGAAAGAGGAAGGGAGGGGCAGGGTTGTAGAGGGAGGGACCTGAACACTTAGCAACTAAGACTTTGAGTTTTATCTGGAAAGCCACAGGATCCAGTAGTGGCCGAGGGGTATCAGAAAGGCAGTATAGATGCTTCTAAAAATATATTACTATTTTATTTTTCTTGAGACAGGGTTTCGCTGTCGCCCAGGTTTGAGTGCAGTGGTGCAATCGTAGCTCACTGTGGCCTCGACCTTCCGGGCTGAAGCGATCCTCCTCCCACCTCAGTCTCCCAGGTAGCTGGGACTACAGGTGTGCACCACCATGCCTGGCTAATTTTTTTAATGTACTTTTTTGTAGAGACGGGGTTTTGCTGTATCACCCACGCTGGTCTTGAACTTCTGGGCTCAAGTAATCAGCCTGCCTTGGCCTCGCAAAGTGTTGGGACTACATGTGTGAGCCAACACACCAGCCTATATCCCCTACCCACTTCCCTGTGGTTTAACTATTTAAAAAAGCCAAAAACTTGTATTTGTTTTAATGTTTTTATGCACACACTCTCTCTCTCTCTCTCTCTCTCTCTCTCTCCCCCACACCCCAACACCTCACCACATGCCCACATACACACATGCCCAAACACATGTATGTATGCATACACACATACACAGTGGAAAAACCTACTTTCTCTCATCTGTGATCATACTCGCTCGTATGTTCTCATAATTCAGAAGTTCAACATGGGTGCCTTTTCCTTCAAATACGACCATCTAGATTATCCCATTTGAAAAGCGAATCTTTGATTCAATTGCTTGCAATTTTTCCTCCTTACCATTTCTGTGGGTGAGACATGCCATAAAGAAACCGTTCTCTCCTCGGCTTCATTGTTTATGGAAACGTAAGAAGGCTGGTACACTTTGGTTGGCTCTATCACCAGAACCTGAAACAAGAACAGATGCCTGTTAACGTGCATGGGTAGACATAGTGCACCCTGACCAGTGAGGAGGCGAGGAGATCCATACTCAATAAATCCTAACTCAGGGCTAAGCGCAGTGGCTCATGCCTGTAATCCCAGCACTTTGGGAGGCTGAGGTCAGAGGATCACTTGAGCCCAGGAGATCAAGGGCAACATATCAAGATGCCATCTCCTGAGAAAAAAAAAAAAAAGATGCAAGGAGATAAAAAAGGAGGTGATGGCCCATCAGTAGGGTGTTGTTTTATTAAGAGAGAAGAAGGGAGAGAGGGGGGGAAAGGGTGAGAAGGAGGAGAGTGGGGAGAGAAAGGGCAGGGAGAAAGGGAGCTAGAAGGAGGAGAAGGAAGGAAGAAGAGGGGGGAAGAAAGAGAAGAGGGGAGAAAGGAGGGAAGAAGGCAGCAAAAGGAAGAAAGTGGGGAGAGAAAGAGGAAGGCACTTTGGGAGGCCAAGGTGGGCAGATCACTTGAGGTCAGGAGTTCAAGATCAGCCTGGTCAATATGGTGAAACCCGTCTCTACTAAAAATATAAAAATTAGCCGGGTGTGGTCATTCACACCTGTAATCCCAGCTGCTCAGGAGGCTGAGGTGGGAGAATCACTTGAAGCCGGGCGGTGGAGGATGCAGTGAGTCACGATCACACCACTGCATGAGACTCCGTCTCAGGGGCAGGGGAAAAAAGGAGGGAAAGAGAAAGAGTAGGAGTGAGATAGGGAGGGAGAGAGGGAATAAGTCTCCAAAACAAATAAAGCAACATGTTTAAGATCACTAAATCTGGTTAGAGATTACACGGTGCCTGCTCCGTTTTTTTTGTACCTTTCAATAGGTTTGAAATATTCATAACTAAAAGATTTTAAAATGTATTAACTGGCAAAAAATTACCATAATCATTTCAAACAATTTTTTGAGATGCTTAATGAAATTCTTGCAAATGGCATGGGCATGTTCACAAACTCTCAAAGCATAAATATGGAACACAATTATCTGAAGTTCCATTTCCAAAACACTCACATATTTCACTCATGACTCTAAGATGGTCATAACATTAAAGCACAACTCAATGAAAAGCTAAAAGCAATTTTGCCTTTTTGATAAAGTTTTAAATATTAATTAGTGGCCTTAGAAGCAAACCAAAGCTTAACAGGAAACCACGCTGAATTCCAACTTTCCACTTGTGATGCCACGTTTTAAAGGAAGGTTTGTCCACTTTGGTACTAGTGACATTTTGGGCTGGGTAATTCTTTATTTGAGCAGCTGTCCTGTGCACTGTGGTGTGTTTAACAGCATCCTGGTCTCTACCCACCAGATGCCAGTAGTGCCACGTTCTTCCCAAGTCATGACCACCAAAAATGTCTCGGGACATTGCCAGATGTACCTTGGGGGGACGAAATTGCTTCTGATTGAGAATGACGATTATAGAGGATACGGCCAACTATCTACCAGTGAGTTGATCTGTCACTTGCTGATTTCACAGAAGACTGATGTTTATCCCAACATTTTAAATTACTCTACGGCTTTCTTCAGTTCAGAGTATTCAGTAATTAAATAGCACCAATTCTTAGTTTTTTTCCTAATCTTAAAAAAAATAAATAAATTTAGCACATCTTACCGGAAATCTGAGGGCATTAGTGACTTTGTTTGTTGCCTCAAAAATGATATCTAACCAGAAGTTCAGCTGCTCTTGCCTGGGCGAGTGCTCGATATTAGGTTTCTTGAAGCGCCGAATTAATAACAAGTTCTGAACTAATGATCGCAGGTACCTGGAAAAATCACGAACAGCAATATATTGGATTCCTAAGGAAATGGAATTCAATTCAACTCCCTTTAAAAGAAGCTTTCCAAAAGCTTTTATTCCTTAAATTCATATTATGTCATAAGTGCTTCATAAAGGATTGCTCAGCAGCCACAAAACTAATTAAGAAAACTTAAGCAGTAGATAAAGTAAGTCCATCCAACAAAATGACACAACGTGGCTTTTCACCAACATTGGGCTAAACCTCAATTTTGGTACCTACTGTCTAAAATGTGGAGATTGGAAAGCATGTGATAACTGTTTTACATAACAAGGGCAAGCACAGCTGACTCTCGAATGACACAGGTATGAACTGTGCAGGTCTGCTTTTACACTGTTTTTTTTTTTCCTCCCAATAAATACATTGGAAAATGTTCTGGAGATTTGTGACAATTTGAAAAACTTTGCAGACGAACTGTGTAGCCTAGAAATACCAAAAAATTCAGAAAAGTTAGGTGTACCATGAATGCATAAAATATATGTGGATACTGGTCTATTTTATCATTTTCTACCCAAAATATCTACAAATCTCTTATAGAAAGTTAAAATGTACCAAAACTTACACACACACTTACAGACTGCATATGGCACCATTCCCAGTCAAGAGAATATAAACAAATGTAAAGATGTGATATTAAATCAAGACTGCATAAAATTAACTGTAGTGCATACTGCACTACCGTAAAAATTTCGTAGCCACCTCCTGTTGCTATTGTGGTGAGCTTGTATCTGTTTAAAACTCCAACATGTGGTGGGGTACAGTGGCTCATGCCTGTAATCCCAGCACTTTGGGAGGCCAAGGTGGGCAGATCACCTGAGATTGGGAGTTCGAGACCAGCCTGGCCAAAATGGCAAAACCCTGTCTCTACTAAAAGTACAAAAATTAGCTGAATGCAGTGGCAGGCATCTACAGTCCCAATTCAGGAGGCTGGGGCAGGAGGATTGCTTGAACCCGGGAGGCAGAGGTTGCAGTGAGCTGAGATCGCCCCCCTCACTCCAGCCTGGGCGACAGAGCAAGGCTCCGTCTAAAAAACAAAAACAAAAAACTCCACTGTGTGAAACCGATCATTTTTTGCATGAGCAGTTCACCTCTCCAGTAAATTGTAGATCACAGTAAAAAGTGATCACTCATGGTTCTCGCGCATTCTTCATTGTATTTAGTGCAATACCATAAACCTTGAATAATAATACCATAGGACGCATAAAGAGTGTCACTAGTGATACTGGAAACACTCCCAAGAAGCAAAGAAGTCATGACATTATCAGAAAAAGTTGAATTGCTTGATATGTACTGCAGATTAAGTTCTGCAGTTACAGCTGCTGCCATTTCAAGATAAATGAATCCAGCCTAAAAATTGTTGGAAAAATGAAAAAGGAAATCCATGCACTATGTCAGTGGTTGTGAAAACCCTGCACTTTTCGCAAAATATAAAATACAAAATATGGTTTATGTTATTAGTAAGGCTTCCGGTCAACAGTAGGCTATTAGTAGTTAAGTTTTTGGTGAATTTTCAACTGAGCCCCTAACCCCCACATTGTTCAAGGGTCAGCTGTAGTTCAAAGATCAAAGCTATAACAAAATGACAAAATTTCAATCTCATTATCTTTCTTTTTAATTAAACATGTTATTTTGAGGTACTTTTTGATTTACATGAAGTTCTAAGAAACAATACAGAGAGAACCCATGTATCTTTGACAGGTTTACTCCAATGGTAACATCTTGGAAAACCATAGTACAATATCACAACCAGATGTTGTCCCTGATACAAGGCAAGATAGAGAAAGTTCCACATCCCCACAGGGACCCCTCGCGTTGCCTTCCCATAGTCATGCCTACTTCCCTCCCATGCAAACCCCTCCCTAACTCCTGGCAATCACTAGTCAAACTCACTGTCTTTCATTTTAAAAAAAAAATTAGAATCTGACCAGGTAGATTTTGATGTTATGACATCTTGACTCTGACCATACCTTTACTCTTTTCAGGCAAATTCAACTTTTTGGAATATAGTTGCCGGGTAGTGGTGATCAAATCCTCTTTGGTACTATACGGATTGGTTCCACTGAAAGCATCATAGTATTTTGCTATTTGAGGATAAAAGCTGGAGCCCTCCTGGGAAGACAGACCAGCTAGACTCCAACCGACTTGCTTGGGTACTCAGCAGGCCTGGGTTGTCCAAAGTCTGCACATTTAAAAGAAAGATCCGGCCCTGGACTGGCTATTGGGAGATCACCTCTAAGCCCTTGGGATATACTGCCAGCTAAGAGCATCTCTGTTTATCTGGGGCCTTGGGCCATGCCAGATAGCTTATGCTAACTAACAATATGATTCACAGTCGGGCCCTGGGCAACATTGTATCAGTTTGACCTCCGGAGAGGTTGTAGCTAAGGTATTAAGATTAGCCGCAGGAGGACTCCATGCCCATGTGACCCATCCCCAGTAAAAACCCTGGACGTTAAGGCTCAATGAACTTCCCTGGTTGGCAAGACTTCATGCATGTTGTCACACATTGTTGCTGGGAGAATTAGGCACTGTCCATATGACTTCACTGGGAAAGGACTACTGGAAGCTTGTACCTGGTCTCCCCTGGACTCTGCCCTATGTGCCTTTCTGCCTTTGCTGATTTTAATCAGTATCCTTTCATTGTAATAAACCATAACTGAGAGTATAACAGCTTTTCCGAGTTCTGTGAGTCCTTCCAGCAAATCATGAACCTGAGAAGGGTCTTGGGAACCCCTAACGACAGGCAATAACACAGTGCCCATAAGTCCGCTGAGGTGTTGATGTAATGGGATTGTATCCAACCCTGGGGTCTCTACTCCCTGGAGTCAGCTCCATCTGGCCCAGATGCCAGCACTGCACTTTAAGATTAGCACTTTTCAAACAGCAGCCACTCCAGGAAGGCTGGAGGCCCAGCCTAGCTCTGTGTTCTCGCAGCCTCAGATAACTTTCTAGAGGTTTGCGTGCCAAATTTGAGTTCCTTCAGATTGGGAAGAAATGGGGTCAAACTAGATATGACTGAAGAGATTCCTACCCGTGGTAATCCAGACTGACCGGCTGAATTAGGATGTAAGAGATGGCTAATAAGCATAAATCATTAAAAATATGTTTTTTTAAGTTATGTATATAATCCATATACATTTAAGAAAAATCAGAAAACAAAGGTTAAAAAAAAAAAAAAAAACAGAATAAAAACTCCTTATAGGCTGGGCACAGTGGCTCATGCTTGTAATCCCAGCACATTGGGAGGCCAAGGCGGGTGGATCACAAGGTCAAGAGATCAAGACCATCCTGGCCAACATGGTGAAATTCCGTCTCTACTAAAAAATACAAAAATTAGCTGGGTGTGGTGGTGCGTGCCTACAGTCCCAGCTACTCAGGAGGCTGAGGCGGGAGAATTGCTTGAACCTGGGAGGCGGAGGTTGCAGTGAGCCGAGATCGCGCCACTGCTCTCCAGCCTGGCGCCTGCTGACAGAGTGAGACTCTGTCTCAAAAAAAACCACAAAAAACAAAAACCTCCTTATAAGGCTATCTCCCTGAGATAACCACTGTTAATATTCTGAAGAAAATAATTAGTCATTTATTGATTATACAAATATCTATTGAGCATTTATTATGAGATATAGCAATCAGTAAGATAACCACAATTCTAACGGAGCTTCATGCCTACAGGGAAATCCGATACTGCCCAGCCCTCCCAGGCCTTTCCCTACGAGTCACACACCAAGCATACACTTTTAATTAAAACAAGAACCAGATAGAACAGTGGTTCTCAAAGTGTAGTCGTCAGAGCAGCAGCAGCAGCTTGTAATTTGTAAGTGCAAAATCTCAGGCTGCACCCCAGACCTACTGAGCCAGAAATCTTGAGAGTGAGCCCAGCAATCTGTGTTTTATTTCTTTATTTCACCTATTTATTTTTGAGACAGGGTCTCACTGTGTCACCCAGGCTGGATTGCAGTGGTGCAATCACAGCTCGCTGCAGCCTTGACCTCCTGGGCTCGAGCGATCCTCCCACCTCTTCCAGAGTAGCCGGAACCACAGGGCTGCGCCACAATGCCTGGCTATTTTTGTTGTTGTTGTTGTTGTTGTTGCTGTGTAGAGACAGGGTCTCACTCTGTTACCCAGACTGGTCTCGAGCTACTAGGCTCAAGCAATCCTCCCACCTCAGCCTCCCAGAGTGCTGGGATTACAGGTATAAGCCACTGCACCCAGCTTGTGTCTTAATCAACATAGGTTGATTCTGACACACGATAAAATCTGAGAACCACTGACACAGTAAAACCTACCCAGGAACTGGTTGTTCTTATTCTACAACAAACCACGAACAACTTCCCTATCTCCAAGTATTCCTTCCTGCACATTTAAATGGCCGTATAAGGCTGTTGCTGTGCCACTGTTTTATTTACCATACCTTATTATTGTTTTTTTAGTTCCAGTTTTCATTTGTGATAAACATTTTCTTGGTGTCCTTTTTTCACCTTATTATATGCTTTCTCACAAAATGTGTGATACATACTAGTAAACAAGAGTGTTTTTCTCTTGAGGACCTAGACAACCTGAAGAAATTAACAGGATAGAAGGTCTAATCTCGGGTTTGGAGCCATCAGGGATATATTCTGTGTGGATCTGTCTTTCCCTCCCTTCACATAAAACAGAATTCTTAGAGCAGTCGGGTCTGTGCTATCTTTGCTTTAATGAAAAGTCAGAAGGAGAAACATAGTGATTATTACTGGTTTTGCATTTCCACGTTTTTTCCCTGGGGAAGACATTTAAGAACAAGGTCATATATTGAGATGATGATGGCAACACACAGACACAACTCACCAGACTGGAGGTTTCAGTTTGAACAACCTCTCTGCTGCCTGGACAGCTTTCGCGACATCACTGGCCAGCATGCTGACGATGAAGAACTGACCCACATCCCAGTAGTTGTTCATTTTCTCCAAGCTCCCTTTTCTTCCCAACAAACTGTTCAGCCGGACACCTGAAGAATTTGTATTTTAGATAGTCAGAAAAATCTTTCTTAGTTTCTGTCATATTGAGGATAAGCAGGCATTTTGTTTTGGCTGCTGTCTCAGGTGTGCTATTGGAAAAGTAACTGATTGGTCCTTTTGAAATATAATGCTAGTAGGTCAGGCGTGGTGGCTCACGCCTGTAATCCCAGCACTTTGGGAGGCTGAGGCGGGTGGATCACTTGAGGTCAAGAGTTCAAAACCAGCCTGGCCAACATGGTGAAACCCCATCTCTACTAAAAATACAAAAATTAGCCAGGTATGATAGGCGCTTGTAATGCCAGCTACTCGGGAGACCGAGGCAGGAGAATTGCTTAAACCTGGGAGGTGGAGGTTGCAGTGAGCCAAGATCACGCCACTATACTCCAGCCTGAGCAAACGAGAGAGACTCTGTCTCTCAAAAAAAAAAAAAAAAAAAAAGAATAGAAATATAATGATATAATGGTAGTTATTTGAACATAATTTTTAATGCCAAACTTGTATAACATCTGCAATAATAAACAGCTTTACCTATTTTCCTTAGTTCCAAGGAAGTTTCAAATTGTTGTCCAGCAACTATCAGCAAAACTGCAAGGTTAATTCCTGAATAGAGAGATGACTGGAGTTCAAACCCTTTTCGATACCTATAATCACAGAACCACCAAAGTCTTAGTACAACAAAAAATGTGTAAATAATGGTATAAACCAACATTCTAATGAAAAGTTTTATTTCTTTAATTTGTTGTTGCCCATTCCTCTCACCTCCCACTACCTTTACAAACAGCCACATGCAGCTCTCTAGTACTTTAAAAATGTTGTAACAGGCCAGCCATGGTGGCTCATGCCTGTAATCTCAGTACTTTGGGAGGCTGAGGCAGATGGATCACTTGAGGCCAGGAGTTCAAGATCAGCCTGGCGAATATGGTGAAACCCCATCTCTACAAAAAGATACAAAAATCAGCTGGGTGTAGTGGTATGTGCCTGTAATCCTAGCTATTCAGGAGGCAGAGGCAGAAGAATCTCTTGAACTCAGGAGGAAGAAGCTGTAGTGAGTCAAGATCGTGCCACTGCACTCCAGCATGGGTGACAGAACAAGACTCTGTCTCAAAGAAAAAAGTTATAATAGCAACACAGTAACTTACACTAGGGCGTTTTAATTTTTTTTGTTCATGTTTATCATAAAAGCCTCAATGATTATATAAAATAGGGAAATCATCATGACATACACGAAATTTAAAATCAATTCTAATCCTACTCCCAAAAGATAACCATGATTTGATGTCCAAAGTGCAGTGGTATAATAATCATAGCTCACTGCAGCCTTGAACTCCTGGACCTAAGCAATCCTTCCACCTCAGCCTCCCAAGCAACTAGGACTACAGGTATGTGCCATCATGCCCAGTTAATTTTTTTTTTTTCATTTTTTTTAGAGACAGGGTCTCACTCTGTCACCCAGGCTGGAATGCAGTGACATGATCATAGCTACAGTCTTGAACCCCTGGGCTCAAGTGATCCTCCCACCTCGGCCTCCCGAGTAGCTGGGATTATAGGCATGAGCCACTGTGCTCACCTAAACCTTGTTTCTAAAGTTGGATTCCAATTATGCATTGAGTATTTTTTATTACATCGAAATGGCATCAATGGTAGGCCATTTCTCTGCAAGTTGTTTGCTTTGAACAATATGGAGTTGTTTTTTCATGCATGAAGCAGTATTGCCAAAATCCTGGATCCCAAATAACTGCAGAAGCAGTGGCACAAAGTGAGGCCAGTGATAGGGATTTATTATATCTGGATAAGGAACAGGACACAAAATTGGGAATCCTATTTTTATACCAAAAGGTTAACAGTGCCATTTTCACTCTCTTTATTCTTTTCTACATAAAAGGTTTATTTCTGTTCTATGAACAAGTATGAAAATTATAGGCAGGAAAAAAGAAATTAATGAAGTAATCACACAAATGTCTTTAAGTGGCACAGTTTATACCAAAGACTTGCTAGTAGTAATTTTGTCACTCATGTGATGGCAAGAGAATTCAACAACCACAAAATATTAATTCTTGAAAGGAGAAGTTATCATTGAAGTCAGTTAAAATATGGCTTTATCGGCTGGGCATGGTGGCTCACACCTGTAATCCTAGCACTTTGGGAGGCCGAAGCAGGCAAATCACGAGGTCAGGAGATCAAGACCATCCTGGCCAACATGGTGAAACCCTGTCTCTACTAAAATACAAAAACTTAGCTGGGCATAGTGGCGGGCGTCTATAGTCCCAGCTACTCAGGAGGCTGAGAGAGGAGAATCGCTTGAACCCGGGAGGCGGATATTGCAGTGAGCCGAGATTGTACCCCTGCACTCCAGCAGGGTGACAGAGCAAGACTCCATCTCAAAAAATATACATGTGGCTTTGTCGATTCTGAGGCATAATACAAATACCCTCAGACAGACCACAGGACACCAAGAAAATCCTTCCTACCTTAGTCAACAAAATTTAACCTTTTTTTTCCTTGTATGTTTTGGGAATTTTAAATTCCACATCCTTCTGGATTTAACTGTTTTATTTTCTTTTACCATGAAAAGTTATACTGAGAAGAGGGCACAGAGGGCGGCTTCTCAGAAGTCAAACAGGCCCAACTTAAGGACAGAGAAGATCTGAAGTCCAGGCAGGACCGTAGTCCCAGATTTGCCACTAGCCAGCCCTGTGATCATGGACCAGCCCCTACCTCCCCAAGCCATACGCTCCATGTCTGCACTGGAGGGTCTGGGTTAGATGATACCCAAGATAGATCTTATCTGCAGCCACCACGCCCAGAGCAGAAGACGAAGCTTCATTTGCTCCTGCACCTACCACCACTACCTTCTGAAGCCGGTGGAGAAAAACTCCTAGGACTTACTTAAAGGAGCCAAAGGCAGTGATTTCTTGACTTGGGGGTTGAATTCCCAATCACTATAGTGGGAACACAGCTTTCTGTTTTGGCTTTACCAAACATTAACTTCCCTTCATTACCCTGAGTGACTCCTCTCGACCACACAGTACATTAGGAAGTACCGGGAATTTAAAAAAAAAAAAAATAAGGTCATTATGTTCCAAGAACTTACACTCTGGTGGAAGGCAATAAGAGCTTCACATAATTAGTGACAATAGAAGCAAGAATGTGGTAAATATCTTAAAATCACACAAATGCAAGTCTAGAGGAACTCACAGAAGACATACAGGGTCATTTCATCTCAAGACTTGAGATATGGCATACAGATAAAGAGAAATGAGGTTGGGCGCGGTGGCTCACGCCTGTAATCCCAGCATTTTGGGAGGCCAAGGTGGGCAGATTGCCTGAGGTCAGGAGTTCAAGACCAGTCTGGCCAGCATGGTAAAACCCCATCTCTACTAAAAATACAAAAAAATTAGCCGGGCGTGGTGGCGTGCACCCGTAATCCCAGCTACTCGGGAGGCTGAGGCAGGGGAATTTCTTAAACCAGGGAGGTGGAAGTTGCAGTGAGCTGAGATTGTGCCACTGCACTCCAGCCTGGTGACAGAGAGAAACTCTGTCAGAGAGAGAGAGAGAGAGAGAGAGAGAGAGAGAGAGAGAGAGAGAGAAATGAAACAGCAGTGATTTAGAAAGAGAACCCCCAGCATAGAAAACAGCAGGAACAGAGACAGGAGTTTGGAAAACTCCTTAGGCACTTCAGCTTAGCTGGACACACACCAGATAGTGAGAAACAGGGCTAGAGGGAGGTTGGAGGAAGTGCTCAGGACACGTAGAATGGTGGTCTGAGAGTCTGAATTTTTATATAATAGGGAGCAGGGAGCCATGGTGGGTTCTTGAGCTTTAGGAAGAGTAAGCTGTAAATCTGTGAAGGAGAGACCGAACAGACAGCAAGCAGGGAGTCTACCTGCGTACTGTTAGAACATTCCTGGCAAGAAAGTAGAAAAAAAATGCACTGACTGGGAAAAGGGTTGGCAAGCAGTGAAAGAAACCTCGCAGAAGGGCTGGAAACGGGGCCCGACTGGACGGGGTGGTTAAGTGAAAGGAATAGAACGCTGACTGAAAGTTTACAGCTAGGAGGGTGGAGAATAGTAGGAAGAAAGCAAGACATTGGAAGCCATACCTTGTGGAGAAGAGGAAATGACTTCAGCCTTCAAAATGGTGAGTCTGAAATACCAGCATCATCTTGAGGTAGGACAGGTGGGCAAAGGGGGGAGATGTAAGGCCATCACTTAGGGTGCTGGGCTGGAGAGCTCCAGCTAAGGGTCCCTAGGTGTGAGAGTGGCTGGGATTGCCAGAGAAGTAAGTGCTGATGGAGAGAAGGTGGGGAGGACAGAGCCTCCTGTGTGTATGAAAGGAAGAGAGAGAGAAAAGAAGCAGTTAGAATTGAATGAAAGCAGAACCTCAATGCCAAGAGCTCTTCTGATGGAAATGAATGACGTGGGCCTGTGGGTTCCACCTTCAGAATATACCCTGCATCCAATTTCTCAACATTTTTGCCCCCACCACCTGGACCCAAGCCACCACCAGCTCTCCCCTGAATTACTGCTAGATTCTCCTAACCGTTCCCTGCTTCTGTCCTTGTCCCTGTGATAAGACTATTTATGGTCACAAATTCCTCCCATTGCAACATGTATGCACCTTTACAATGTAACTGCTATTACTCCTATCCGGAGGTGTGGCATATTTCTCCACCCTTTTAAATTTGGGCAAGCCATGTGATTTGCTTTGACCAATAGCATGTGGCAACAGTAACCAGGTGTGAGTTCCTGAGCATAAGCCTCCAAAGGCTTTGCAGCTCCCTTGCTCACTCTCTTAGAGAGTTCTGCATATCACGCAAGAAAGCTGGTCTACCAGGATTAGAACCACGTGAGGGAGAACTGAGGCACACTATCAGTAGCCAACACCAGCTACCAAACATGCATGGGGTCATTTGGATCTTCCAGCCATACCTGACCCTACAGCTGACTTCAATTTTAGAAGTGAGCCCAGGTGAAACCAGCAGAAGAACTGCCTGGCAAAGCCACAGAATCATGAAAAATCATAAATCATTGCTGTTCAAAGCTGCTAAGTTTTGGAGTTATTTGTTATGCAGCAAGTGATAGCTGATACACCCCCTAAAATATATTCTTTGCCTAACAGTGAGTACTCCTGTTGAAATGCAGGTCCGATCTTGTCACTCCTCTGCTCAGAGCCCTCCATTTGATGTGCCTTCTCACTCAGAGCCAGAAGGTCATGCCCCCTTCCTGTTTCATGTTGCTCTCCACCCACCCTTTGCTTACTGCTCACCATCCTAGAGTGTGCCTGGCATGCTTCATCCTCAGAGTCTCTGCCCTTGCTGTTCCCTCTGCCAAGAACACCTTCTCCAATTACCTGTGAAGCTCACTCCCTTATCACTTTGGTATCTTTAGACACCTTCACTGATCACCTTATTTAAAATTGCAGACCACCCCTCCGAGCTCTCCTTTATCCCCTTCCCTGCTTAACCTTTCCCCATAGCCCTCACATGACATCCTACATGTGTCACTGTCTTTGACTTCCCTCACCAGCAATGTAAGGCCCCCAAGGGCAGATTCATGTCTGTTGTGTCTGTATCCCCACCACCTAGAAAAGTTTCTGGCACACAGTAAGCCATCACTGAACATGGTTAAATAAATGAATGAATAAGCGAATGAATGAGCAGATCACTGGGAAGATGATGCCCTGATGGTGGTGGACAAGGTTCTGGAAGCAGGAGCTGGGAAGGAGTGTGCTGGGCCTCTTTCTTGGCCCATAAACAAGTGTACTTGTGGGAAGAGTGTGACCAGTAGAAATCCTGTTTCTCATAGTTTTCTCTCAAAAAAGGGAATCTGGAAATTCCCAGACCACATTTACTACAAATGTTTGCTCACTGCCAGCAGACAGACATGTACATAGGGAAGAGATGCACATGCTTAGCCTGTGCGATTCTGTTTCTTAAACAGATGCATGTGCCGGTAACTCGGGCTGAGGGTTTACCACTCAATGGCACTGTCTCGGCTGGTGTCATCTTTGCAGTCAGAATCCAAGAAGATGTCCTTGTAGATCCTCCCGCACAGGCAGAACATGTCAGGGCCCGGGTGATCACAGCTCTGCAGAACCTGGAGCATGATCTGCAGAGCCTTCTCACGGTCACCTGTGCTGTTTCTCCTGAAAGACAGATGTTATAAGGTCACGTATGTCTGAATCAAAACACTGAAATAGTGGCCGGGTGCAGTGGCTTACATCTGTAATCCCAGCACTTTGGAAGGCCGAGGCAGGTGGATCATTTGAGGTCAGGAGTTCGAGATCAGCCTGGTCAACATGGTGAAACCCCGTCTCTATTAAAAATATAAAAATTAGCTGGGTGGTAGTGGTGTGCGCCTGTAGTCCCAGATACTTGGGAGGCTGAGGCAGGAGACTTGCTTGAGCCTGGGAGGTAGAGGTTGCAGTGAGCCGAGATGGTGCCACTGCAATCCAGTCTGGGCAACAGAGTGAAACCCCATTAAAAAAAAAAAAAAGAAAGCAGAATATATATGCATTCATTCTGCTGAAAGACTAGGTGCAAGGATGCTGTACTTTAGCAGAAAAATTAATTCTAAATAATATTTTTCATTTTCCAATGTAGTCACTTCTTAAGATCCACACCAGTAAATCTTATACAATTATACTCAGTCCCTACTTGATTCTATCTCAACAAGTAAATCATAAGGAAATGAAAAAATAAGCAAAGGGGAAACCAATATAATAAGACTTAAGAGTCATATCAACTAAATGCAAAGTACAGACTTTGGATTGTGATTCAAACAAACCCACTAAAAAAAATATGAGGCTGGGTGCAGTGGCTCACACCTGTAATCCCAGCACTTTGGGAGGCTGAGGTGGGTGAATAACTTGAGGTCAGGAGTTCCAGACCAGCCTGGCCAACATGGTGAAACCCTGTCTCTACAAAAATCCAAAAATTCGCCGGGTGTAGTGTCACACACCTATGGTCACACATACTTGGGAGGCTGAGGCAGGAGAATCACTTGAGCCCACGAGGTGGAGGTTGCAGTGAGCCGAGATCGTGACACTGCACTCCAGCCTGGTGACAGAGTGAGACCCTGTCTCAAAAAAAAAAAAAAAAAAAAGAGACAATTGGGAAAATTTGAGTGCTAACACTGAGAAATTGTTAATTTTTAGGTATAATGTAAAACCTGAAAACTTCATTTTTAGGTATTATAATGTAATCATAACTATGTTTTATAAGTGTCCTTAACTTTTAAAGATACACACTGAAATATCTGGGGATAAAATGGTATGTCTTTGCTTCATAATGAGTCCAGCACAGGGGTATAAAGGAGTGGGTAGGGGCAAAACGGAAACAAAATTGGCCATCCAATGCTAATTACCGAATTGGATACGCGGTAGACGGGGGTTCATTATTGTGATGGTTAACTTTATGTTTCAGCTTGATTGGGCCAAGGAAGGCCAGACAGCTAGTAAAACGTTATTTCTGGGTGTGTCTGTGAGACGGTTTCTGGATGAGATTAGCATCTGAATCAACGGTCTGAGTAAAGAAGACCACCCTCACCACCTTCACCAATGTAGATGGCATCACACAATCCGCTGAGGGTACCAAGAGAACAGAAAGAAAGGTCAAGGAAGAGTGCATTTTCTTTCTTTTTTTGAACTGAGAAGTTCATCATCTCCTGGCCTTGGACATCAGTGTTTCTGGCTCTTGGGCCTTCAGACTTCAGGACTTACCCCGGCAGCATCCTTGGTTCTCAGGCCTTTGGGCTCAGACCAAATCATACCACAAGAATTCCTGGTTCTCCAGCTTGCATGGGACTTGCCAGCCTCTAGAATCACCTGAGCCAATTCTCATAATCCATCTCTTCCTCTAGATCTCTATACATCCTATTGGTTTGTTCCTCTAGAGAACCCTAAGACAATTATATTAGTCCCTACTTTTAAATATATTTATGATTTTACATAATAAAAACAAAACAGAAAAGGTATCCATCCTGACCCAACAATTCCACTCCTAGAATCTATAATATGTACATCTTTTCTCAAGAATTTTTTGAACAAAGATGTTTATTATGGCACTGCCTGTAATAGTTAAGGAACTGGAGATGATTCAGATGTCCATTAATGGAAGAACAGCAAAAAATATTTTGCAACAACCAGACTACAGAATAACATAATCATTATAAAGGGGCAGATCCACGTGTAATCACACAGAGGAACATCCGTTAACAGTAACATTTCATGAAAAAAACCTGCTGAACTAAGTGAAGAGCATGACCCCATTCTTTGAAATAAACAGTATTCACATATGTTTATGCACATAGACAAAAGTCTGTAAAGATACATATTAAAATGTTCAGAAAATCACTGCTGGGATTTATACAAGGTGGTCCTAGGTATATTTTATGAATAACTATTCTAATAAATAAATTATTCTTTTCAATTTTTTGGTGATTTTACAATAGGCTCTTTTTATTTTTGGAGATGGAGTCTCGCCCTGTTGCCCAGCCTGGAGTGCAGTGGCACAATCTTGGCTCACTGCAACCTCCGCCTCCCAGGTTCAAGCAATTCTCCCACCTCAGCCTCCTGAGTAGCTGGGATTGCAGATGCATGCCACCACACTTGGCTAATTTTTGAATTTTTTTTTTTCTTTTGGAGAAACAGGGTTTCACCATGTTGGCCAGGCTGGTCTCAAACTCATAAACTCAGGTGATCCGCCTGCCTTCCAAAGTGCTGGGATTATAGGTGTGAGCCTCCATGCCTGGCCACAACAGGCTCTTTTGTGTTTTCTTTCCTGAGGACATGCACCTCAAAAACTACTGCAACATCCAAGATGTCAAATTAGTACCTAAAACAGCCAGCCTTTCTCAACTGGGATTCCATGACGGGATTAATGCCTGGAAAAAATTATTTGATTATTTGAGTGACTATGTTTTCAGTGCTCCCAAGGATGGTACGTAGCCAGCCTCACTGGATGCAAAAGAGAAATTCAATCATTTCATACAATGGATGCCAGCGGGTATTAGGGTTTAATTCTCTTGTGGAACCCAACCTGGTTTGAAAAGGGCTAATCTAGACACTCGACAACCTTCTGGAAACCTGCAATAATTAAGCCTGCATTTTGACTCAGACTTTTCCCATTTTCTACCTTGATCCTGTTCTAACATATTTGATCTTTCCTCTTTTTGTCATATAGAATCCAACTGAACTAACCTGCAAACCAGATCTCCTGTTGCATAGCCCTCATATAATATTCTTTAATTTTTAAGAGCCAACAGACACCAACTCAAATTTACTAGAGCATTTACATAATTTCTAATGTCTGTGGCAAGAATACAAAAAAGATTGAAACTTTAATGAGGCATAACATTTCAACATCTGTAATTAGCCAATTTTGGAGGTGTAAAATATTCATGATTCTGAAAAGAATGTACTAAACTCAATAAACTCACTGAAATGCTTTTTTTTTTTTTTGAGACAGGGCTTTGTTGCCCAGGCTGGAGTTCAGTGATACGATCTCAGCTCACTATAGGCTCGACCTCCCAGGTCCACCCCACCTACCCCAGCCTCCCAAGGAGCTGTGACAACAGGCGCACGTACTACCACGCTCGGCTAATTTGTGTATTTTTTGTAGAGATAGGCTTTCACCATGTTGCCCAAGCTAATGCTTAATTATTGATATGAGTTCAGGTTTGTTTGGATTTTAGTTTTTTGGACCAGTTACATCAAGATTTTTCTTGAATTTTCTCATTAACTTGAAATTTACCCTTGTTACTCAAAACAAAAGGTCTTTTGAATATAAACAAAACAAAAATCAAACATTTGAAAAAATTAAAAGCAAAGAGATTTTCAGCTTAAAAGCCATTTTAAGACAGGTGTTAAATAGCTAATCCCTTTTGTGGTTAATAATCAGCTTTTGGATCTGCTTATCATTTTCAGATCCCAAGGTATCCAAGAACAAGCCTACAGATAAAAACTCCTATGTTGAATCAGTCAGCAACATCTGTTTCTGGCAATTAAGGCCATTTCACAATTAAGAGAAGGAAACTTTGACAGTGGGTCTGAACCTAGGCTACATATCAGAATCACCTGGGAGGCTGGGCGTGGCGGCTCATCCTTAAAATCCCAGCACTCTGGGAGGCCAAGGCAGGCAGATCACCTGAGGTCAGGAGTTCGAGACCAGCCTGGCCAACATGGTGAAACCCCATCGCCACTAAAAGAAAATACAAAAATTAGTTGAGTGTGGTGGCAGGTGCCTATAGTCCCAGCTACTCAGGAGGCTGAGGCAGGAGAATCACTTGAACCCAGGATGTGAAGGTTGCAGCGAGCTGAGGTAGTGCCATTGCACTCCAGCCTGGGTGACAGAGCGAGACTCTGTCTCAAAAAACAAAATAAAACAAAAATAGAATCACCTGGGAACTTAAATCTCAATCTCTGGAGATGAGACCCAGACATCAGCGCTTCTCATGCTGGACTTTCTGAGTCAGTGGGTTGGCATCATTGCTAAGTCCACCGCTCCCTTCTCACTCCTTGTCCTATTTCACATACATGTGCATTTCACAACCATGCACTCCTTCCTCCCTGGACTACTTTTATCATTTGATTTGCAGGACACCACACTTGCCTGATTTTCTCCTACTTTAGTCCATCTCTCTGGTTTTTTCACATTGGAGTGTCACTTGGCACTATCCGTGGACATTTCATCTTTCTTGGTAACTACCCTAGATCCCTTGATATCATCCATTGCCATAACTTTTCAAACCATCCATATTCTGATGACTTCCAAATTTCTATCTCCAGCCCAGGACCTCTCCCCTAAACTCTACACTCACATATCCAACTGCCTTCTCAGCATCTCGTTTGAAAGTTAATACCTCAAATTTAACGTGTCCCAAATCAAACTTTTTTTTTTCCCTGAGACAGAGTCTCACTCCGTCTCCCAGGCTGGAGTACAGTGGTGCATTCTCAGCTCACTGCAACCTCTAACTCAAGGACTGAAGTGATTCTTATGCCTCAGCCTCCCAATTAGCTGGGATTACAGGCATGCACCACCATGCTCAGCTAATTTTTGCATTTTTAGTAGAGCCAGGGTTTAGCCACGGTGACCAGGGTGGTCTTGAACTCCTGGCCTCGAGTGATCTGCCCACCTTGGCCTCCTAAAGTACTGGGATTACAGGCGTGCACCACCATGCCCAGCCCCAAGTCAAACTCCTGATTGTCCCATCCAGCCTTCTTGTTAAATGGCCAATCCATTCTTCCTCTTGTTCAGGCCAAACACTTTGCAGTCATGTTTGGTTCCTCTAACATCCTTCATTGGACCACTAGATTCAACTGGCTTTTATTTCAAACTATGTCTGAAATTAACCCATTTCTCATGAGGCCCACCTTTACCACTCTGGTCTAAGCCACATCATTTCCTGCTTCCACCCTTACCTCTCTACAATCTAATCTCAACACAGAAGTCATAGTGATCCTCTATGCTGTAAGGCAGATCATGTCATCCTTCTACTCAAAACTCACCAGTGGCTCCCATCTTAGAGCAAACACCAATTTTCTTTCAATGGCCTGTTAGGATCTACAGGATGTATTCCTAGTTATTTCTCCAACCGCATCTCTTACCACTCCTGCCCCCACTCCCATCACCTGCTATCCTCCAGCTACACAAGCTTCCTTGCTGTTCCACATGCTGATCCCTCTACCTGAAATGATCTTCCCCCACATATCACATGGTATGTTCCTTTGCCTCCTTCTGATCTTTTCTAGTTACTTTCTAGTAGGTGTGGTCTTCTCTCAGCACTCCACTTAAAATTGCAATCTTCCCACCCTACTTACTGGCCCCCCATCATCCTAAACTGCTTTAATACATTTAGTTTTTTTTTTTTTTGAGATGGAGTCTTGCTCTGTAACCAGGCCCAAGTGCAGTGGCACGATCTTGGCTCACTGCAACCTCTGCCTCCGAGGTTCAAGCGGTTCTCTTGCCTCAGCCTCCCGAGTAGCTGGCACTACAGGCGCACACCACCACGCCCAGCTAATTTTTGTATTTTTAGTAGAGACGGGGTTTCACTATGTTGGCCAGGATGGTCTCTATCTCTTGACCTCGTGATCCAACCACCTCGGCCTCCCAAAGTGCTGGGATTACAGGCGTGAGCCACCGCACCTGGCCAGGTTGTTTTTTTTTTATAATTCTATCTCCTCATTTTAGAATGCAAGCTCCAAGAGGGTGGAGATTTTTGTGTCTGGTTTGTTAACTACTGTGCCCCAGTGCTTAGAACTGGCTCAAAGTAGGTGATCAGTAAGTGTCTGTTAAATGAATCACTAACTGAGCAGGGTTAGTGTAGTGGCATGGAAAGATCTCTAAACATTGATTACTAAGTGAAAGAAACGCAACAGAATACCTCCTGTGTGGTCCTATAGCTTAAAAACTCTGCAGTATGGGCCAGGCGCGATGGCTCACGCCTGTAATCTCAGCACCTTAGGAGGCCAAGGCGGTCGATCACGAGGCATCCCGGCCAACATGGTGAAATCCCGTCTCTATTAAAAGTACAAAAAATTAGCCAGGCATGGTGGTGCCTGTCTGTAGTCCCAGCTACTCGGAAGGCTAAGGCAGGAGAATTGCCTGAAACCGGAAAACAGAAGTTGCAGTGAGCCGGGATCGCACCACTGCACTCCAGCCTGGTGATAAAGACTGTGTCTCAAAAAAAAGGAAAAAAACTCTGCAGTATGATGTTTTCACAATATGTAAGTGCATAGAAAATTGTCTCCGAGGATATACACCAAACTGACAAGAGAGATTACTTCTGGAATATGGATGGGATAAGAGATTAGAGCTCAGAAGGATAACTGGTTTAGATGGGTTGTTTTTCAGTTTTTCACAATAATATACAAATACATTCATCTATTTTTTTTTTTGTTTTTGTTCTTTGAGATTGGGTCTTACTCTACTGCCCAGGCTGGAATGCAGTGGTGTGATCAAGGCTCACTGCAGCCTCAAGCTCCTGGGCTCAAGCGAAACTCCTGCCTCAGAGTGCTGGGAATATAGGCATGCACCACCACACCCAGCTTTTTTTTGGCGGGTGGGGGGCGGGTAGAGACAGGGTCTCACTATGTGGCCCAGGCTTGTCTTGAACTCCTAGGCTAAAGTGATCCTCTTGCCTCAGCCTCCCAAAGTCCTGAGACTGCAGGCATCAGCCACCTCACCTGGCTTCATCTATTACTTATGCAATCAAATGCACGAATAAAAACAGAACACTGAATTGGGAATCATATAGAGCTAGATTCTGGTTACTGTCACAACATTTACTAGCCATCTGAATTTTGAGCAGGGCATTTAGCCCCCTTCTGTGCCCCAGTGCTTCATCTGAAGTGTCTGACTTTGCATACCTCAAAGCATTGCCATGAGCTATGGGTCCACCAGAGCACTGACTTGCCACCAAGCATCCCGTCTGCCTGGTCCTCTTTTCTATACTGTGTGTCTATCAGGGGAAATTCATAGGGCAAGAGACAGAATCCCAATAAATCCTTCTTCTAAGCCAGCTCTGAGCTTTAACACACAAAAGGTCTCGTTAGACCCGTGTCCTTTCTACATTGCACTTTGTATTGGATCACCCATCAAAAACCTTAGAAGAGACTTCTGCTTCCAATTAAGATGTAGAAGAATGTGAAAGGTCTTCACTCCTATAGTGACAATAAAAACCCAAACAAATATAAAAATCACACTGAGGCCAGGCGTGGTGGCTCACACCTGTAATCCCAGCACTCTGGGAGGCCAAGGCGGGCAGATCACTTGAGGTCAGGAGTTTGAGACCAGCCTAACCAACAAGGTACAACCTGTCTCTACAAAGATACAAAAAATAGCTGGGTGTGGTGGCAGGTGCTAGGCAGGAGGCTGAGGCAGGAGAATTGCTTGAACCCAGAAGGTGAAGGTTGCAGTTAGCCGAGATTGTGCCACTGCACTCCAACCTGGGCGACAGAGGAGACTCTGTTTAAAAAAAAAAAAAGGTGACACCTGCCCTCACTCTCCCTCTCTCTCCCTCTCTCACCATCTGAGCTGCCTGTTCCTCCTTCACCTTCCCCCATGGATAAAACCTACCCGAGGCCTCCCCAGAAGCTGAGCAGACACCAGTGCCAGGCTTGTACAGTCTGCAGAACTGTGAGCCCATTAAACCTCTTTTCCTATACATCACCCAGTCTCTGCTATTTCTTTATAGCAGTATGAGAACAGCCTAACACAGGGATATGATATTCTATATCTCGATTGTGGTAGTAGTTTCGTGGGTGTGTTTATTTGACCAAACTCATCAAATTGTGCACTTAAAATTTTAATTTATCGTATAGTTTTTTGAGACAGGATCTTACCCTGTCACCCAGGCTGGAGTACTACGGCATGATCATAGCTCACCACACCTTTGAACTCCCAGGCTCAAGCAATCCTCCCATCTCGGCCTCTCAAGTAGCTGGAACTACAGGCATACACCACCACAGCAAGCTAATTATTTTTCTTTAAATTTTTTTATAGACAAGGTCTTGCTGTGTTGCCCAGGCTGGCCTCGAACTCCTGGCCTCAAGTGATCCTCCCGCCTTGGCTTCCTACTTCTTGTTTGCAAACTGGAGCAGTGTCACCAAGCCCCATTTCTTTTTTTTTTTTTTTTTTCCTGGGCACTCAGCCAGACCACATTTCCCAACTTCCCTTGTAGTGAGATTAGGACACGAGACTGACTTGTGGCCAATGAAACATGCAAAGAAGTAATGAACATCACTTCCTGAGCAGGCTCCTACAACCCTCTCTGGTAGAGTCAAATGTGGAAACAACTCAAATGCCCATCAACTGATGATATGGCCACATTTAATAAAATGAGGCCTATCTGTACAATGGAATATTATTCAACCATAAGAAGGAATGAAGTCCTGACACATGCTACCACATGGATGAACCTTGAAGATATTACACTAAGTAAAGCAAGCCAGACACACAAAAAACCATATATTGTATGATTCCATTTATACGAAATGGCCAGAATAGGCAAAGCCATAGAGACAGAAAAGAGACTAGTGGTTTCCTCCGGCTAGAGAGTGAGGTGGAAGAAGAGGAGGTAACTATTAACAGGTTGCCAAAATGGATCAGTGATTGCTTAGGAATGGGGAGATTGAGGGAAACCAGGAAGTGGGGGTAACTGGTAATGGGTATGGGCTTTTGGTGGCAGGGGGAAGATAATGAAAATATTTTCAAATTGATTGTAGTGATGGTTGTACACCTCTATGCTAAAAGCTCGTATGCTCTAAATGGGTTGTTCGTGGAGTCTTTTTTCAGACAGGGTCTGGCTCTCTCATCCAGGCTGGAGTGCAGTGGTGCAATCTCACTGCAACCTCCGCCTCCAGGACTCAAGTCATCCCAAGGAGCTGGGATTACAGGCATGCAGCACCATACCTGGCTAATTTTTATATTTTTTGTAGAGACGGCGTTTTGCCATGTTGCTCAGGCTAATCTCAAACTCCTGAGCTCAAGCGAGCCGCCTGCCTTGGCCTCCCAAAGTGCTGGGATTACCCATGTGAGCCACTGCGTCAGGCCAAAATAGGTTAATTGTATGGTATGTGAATTACATCTCAGCAAAGCTGTTTCAAACGCAGACACAAAACCTCTCTATCAAGTCAGCACGCTCTTTTCTTATCATCTGGCTGAAAGCACATCTAAGGATCCAGGAGAGGGCAGAGCCTCAGGATGGAAGGAGACTGACTTCACCAAGAATCACCTGAACAGACTGCCCAGCCAGGATACACCCACACTGGAATAGTACATGAGTGAAAAGAAACTTTCATCATGTGAAGTCACTAACGTGTAACTTGTGTGACTAATACACAAGTCAACATCACCAAGGCGGCAGGGGTTCACTCGGTCAGGAAGATCTGTTCCCCTTTGAGTTTTTATCAAATCCCTGTTTTAGCAGACACCCGGGATCCCACGCTAGGAAGACTTCCACCACCACTGACCCTGACCTAGCCCATGTGGGCCGCATCCACTTTTCTGCATTCCCTGCTTTGGGCCCCACACCCTACTTCAACAATTATCTTTGGGTAGTATTATCACCAGTAATCATGTTTTTGTATTTTTCTGTATATGCTAAACATGTCTGGCTTGGATGTTTTTAAGCACAGACTCACATATAAATAAAGGAAATGCAATACATTTCCCTTCTACTACCAAACTTTAAATTCAATGTAGCACCCACACACTCATTATGTGGCTCTCTTCTAACACTATACCACAGTTAATTATTAGTCATTTCTTCAATCATTCACCCATTCAACATTTTTTTTTTGAGGCTGGGTCTCACTCTGTCGCCCAGGCTGGAGTGCAGTAGTGCGATCTCAACTCACTGTAACCTCTGCCTCCTGGGTTCAAGTGATTCTCCCTTCTCAGCCTCCCAAGTAGCTGGGACTACAGGTATGCACTACCATACCTGGCTTTTTTTTTTTTTTTTTTTGAGACAAGAGTCTCACTCTGTCACCCAGGCTGGAGTGCAGTGGCATGATCTTGGCTCACTGCAATCTCCACCCCCTGGGTTCAGGCGATTCTCTTGCCTCAGCCTCCCGAGTAGCTGGGATTACAGGCACGCACCACCACACCCGGCTAATTTTTTATATTTTTAGTAGAGATGGGGTCTCACCGTGTTGGCCAGGCTGGTTTCAAACTCCTGACCTCAAGTGATCCACCTGCCTCAACCTCCCAAAATGCTGGGATTACAGGCATGAGCCATTGTGCCTGGCCATTTTTTTTTTTTTTTTTTGAGATGGAGTCTTGCTCTGTTGGCCAGGCTGGAGTGCAGTGGCACAATCTCAGCTTACTGCAACCTCTGCCTCCCGGGTTCAAGTGATTCTCATGCCTCAGCCCTCTGAGTAGCTGGAGTAGCATGCCACCATGCCTGGCTAATTTTTGTATTTTTAGTAGAGACGGGGTTTTACTATGTAGACCAGACTGGTCTCAAACTCCTGACCTCAAGTAATCCACCTGCCTCGACCTCCCAAAGTGCTGGGATGACAGGCATGAGCCACTGTGCCTAACCCCATTCAACAAATCTTTATTGAGTGCCTACTCTGTGGGTAGCACAATGTTTCTAGGCACTGGCTATATCATGGTCTAGTATATACCATGGCCCCTGCCCCCTCAGGCTTACAGCCCAGCAGGAAAGATGACGGATATTAAACAAGTCAACACAGAAACTGAGTGCTATGAAGGGAAACAGTAAGCACTGTGAGAATAGTAACAACAGGGGCATCCTTTCCAGACTTGGTATTCTTTGCAACATCAGCTTTTCTCAGAAAGAGGCACTGACACCAGACCCGGAAGGATCATCAGTTTCAGTCAGGTAAGTGATGAGAGAGAGTGTTCCACGTGGCGGAACAGCATATGCTAACACCCAAAGGGGAGAACAGCCCGCTGACCCTAAGACTGAAGGTGGATGAGAGCAGCTAGAGAGGAGCAAACCAGGAAGGAAAGGACAGAAGGGGAGGCCAGGCCAGGCCACACGAAGTCATTTCTATTCCTCTGACGCTAAGTCTCTGAAAGGCTCTGCCTAATCAAGAAACTTCCTACCCCAAAGGACCCAGGAGCTATTCCTAGTTTTCACATGTCACTCCAAATGGTTCTCCAGATTCTAGCTCCTCCCAAGAAGCCTTCCCCCAAATACCGAAGGAACAGCTATTTTTCCATAAATGTGCCACAGTCACCGGGCCCTCCTCCTACCCCCAACTGCACAGCAAAACTAGCACACAGATAGCTCTTTCATGTCTCCTGAATCCTTTTCTGTGCATTCCTGCCATCTATGAATAATCACTCAAGTGGCTGGCTGATGGTCAGAACTTCCTTTCATCTGACTTGCTGAGCAACTATTCTTTAAAACCTCAAGACAAGTGGCATTGTTGTTAAAGTAATATTTAGTGCATGCCACCTAAGATCACCACGAGACCTACTCTGATGTGCTGCGAAAAGAGTGAGCGTCCAGGTCATTTTTCAGGGGAATTTTCTCATCTCACGCAAGTCCTCTGGTGGATATCACTGATGTTTCCTTTGGCTTGACGGCAGAGCCAAGATCGCCATCTGTTCTTAAAGGCAGGGACCACAGGAGAGTTTTCTCTTTGCAGTGATTCTCCCAAGCTGCTGTGAGGAGAAGCCAAAACTATGTGTGCAAAATCCAGAGATACGCCACTAAAACTTTTCTGCCTGCTCAGAACGATATTCGTTGGCCGCTCAATCATGCATTAAAAAATTAGAACCACTTCTGAATAAAGAAATATCTCAAGGAAAAATCTTCAATACAGTAGCCAGGCAACTATGGCATCAATACCTCTTGAAGTACACATTTTACATCATTCCTGGCATCTTCTGCACAGCAGAGCAATCTACCAAGAAATGAAAGTTAAATTCTCCCCAGAATTCTCTAAAAAATAGAACACAGAAAGACTCAGAAGCTCCCCAGAAATTGATATTTGAAGAAAAATTATTGATCAGAAAAAGAAGGCATTAGAGATTTAAACCAACATCAACTTCCACAAGGGCAGTAGGTACAAAAGACACACAATGGCCCGCTTGCGTCCCATTGGCACTCACCTGTGCATACAGGCTTGATGGGTTCTAGTGCCGCTGCCATTCTCCCTCTCCCCACCTCCCCTGGGAGGGTCTCACCTCCAGAGCAGCCCTCAACCAGTGATGGATTTGAGTTAGTGGACAAGTCCCCAGCTTCCAAGCCCGTTGGGTGAGACAACTCTATATGCTATTCTATGAATGTTCCATAGAGCCTCCCCAAGCTCCTCAACACTATAGAGCCTCAGTTTCCCACACAGTGGTCATGTGCTGATTCATATACCTTCTGTTGCCTTTCTTCCTTTCCCTGTCTCATTTCCCTGTCTCCCTTCTGAAACTTCCTAGGATAACCTTCCAAATAAATCATCTGCCCCCAAATTCTTTTCTCAGGGGCTGTTTCAGGGTGGGGGGAGATCTAGATTATGACTCTAGACGTATATTCAAAGTTCTTATTAAGAAAAATTAGGGGCCAAGTGTGGTGGCTCACACCTGTAATCCCAGCACTTTGGGAGGCCGAGGTGAGTGGATTACCTGAGGCCAGGAGTTCGAGATCAGCCTGGCCAACATGGTGAAACCCCATCTCTACTAAAAGTATAAAAATTAGCCAGTGTAGCACACACCTATAATTCCAGCTACTCAGGAGGCTGAGGCAGGAAAATCACTTGAACCCAGGAGGCAGAGGTTGCAGTGAGCTGAGATTGCACTACTATACTCCAGCCTGGGTGACAGAGTGAGACTCTGTCTCAAAAAAAAAAAAAAAAATTTAGTGACGAAAATATCTAACTAAAATTGCTTTTAAAATTAACCAGCCAAAGGCCAGGTGTGGTGGCTCACGCCTGTAATCCCAGCACTTTGAGAGGCTGAGGCAGGCGCATCACCTGAGGTCAGGAGTTCGAGACTAGCCTGGCCAACATGGTGAAAGCCCGTCTCTACTGAAAATACAAAAATTAGCCAGGCGTGGTGGTAGGCGCCTGTGATCCCAACTACTCGGGAGGCTGAGGCAGGAGAATCGCTTGCACCTGGGAGGCAGAGATTACAGTGAGCTGAGATTCTGCCATTGCACTCCAGCCTGAGCAACAAGAGTGAAACTCTGCATCAAAAAAAAAAAAAAAAAGAAAGAAAATTGAACAAGGGTACAGGAATCAAAACAGCATGTTACTGGTACCAAAACAGAGATATAGACCAATTGAACAGAACAGAGGCCTCAGAGGCAACGTCACACATCTACAACCATCTGATCTTTGAGAAACCTGACAAAAACAAGCAATGGGGAAAGGATTCCCTGTTTAATAAATGGTGTTGGGAAAATTGGCTAGCCATGTGCAGAAAGCAGAAGCTGGACCCCTTCCTGATACCTTACACTAAAATTAACTCCAGATGGATTAAAGACTTAAACATAAGACCTAACACCATAAAAACCCTAGAAAAAAGCCTAGGCAAAACCATTCAAGACATAGGCATAGGCAAGGACTTCATGAGTAAAACACCAAAAGCATTGGCAACAAAAGCCAAGATAGGCAAATGGGACCCAATCAAACTCCAGAGCTTCTGCACAGCAAAAGAAACAATCATTAGAGTGAATCGGCAACCAACAGAACGGGTAAAAATTTTTGCAATCTACCCATCTGACAAAGGGCTAATATCCAGAATCTACAAAGAACTAAAACAGATTTACAAGAAAACAACAAATGAACCCATTCAAAAGTGGGGGAAGGCTATGAACAGACACTTTTCTAAAGAAGACATTTATGAGACCAAGAAACATATGAAAAAATGCTCATCATCGCTGGTCATTAGAGAAATGAAAATCAAAACCACAATGAGCTACCAACTCATGCCAGTTAGAATGGCGATCATTAAAATATCTGGAGACAACAGATGCTGGAGAGGATGTGGAGAGATAGGAACACTTTTACACTGTTGGTGGGAGTGTAAATTAGTTCAACCACTGTGGAAACAGTGTGGTGATTCCTCAAGGACCTAGAAATAGAAATTCCATTTGATCCAGCAACCCCATTACTGGGTATATATCCAAAGGATTATCAATCGTTCTATTACAAAGACACATGCACATGTATGTTTATTGCAGCACTAGTCACAATAGCAAAGACTTGGAACCAACGCAAATGCCCACTGATGATAGACTGGATAAAGAAAATGTGGCACATATACACCAT